>CACRXP010000055.1:147537-225005 GCA_902702965.1 Spirometra erinaceieuropaei | reverse complement strand
CATTCCGGTCTCCCTTGTCTTTGTCGGTATTACCTTTCCAACATATATCACTAGTCGCTGTGCGACTGCCTGCGAGGGTTTAAGTATGAGCCCCAAGGCACAACGGAACGAGCATGTTCCGTAACCTGATCGGTGAGCGCCCACTATCATAATTAATATTCCCGATCACAACCGACAGGACAACGGGCCCGTGGCTCAATGGTAGAGCGTTCAACTCCATGACCAAAGATCCCGGGTTCGAATCTCAAGTGATCCACACTTGGGGTTGGGTATGACTGGCTGATGACGGCTAATAAGCCAGAAATGGCCATTCCGGTCTCCCTTGTCTTTGTCGGTATCATCTCATCTATGTCTACTACTAGTCGCTGTGCGACTGCCTGCGAGGGTTTAAGTATGAGCCCCAAGGCACAACGGAACGAGCATGTTCCGTAACCTGATCGGTGAGCGCCCACTATCATAATTAATATTCCCGATCACAACCGACAGGACAACGGGCCCGTGGCTCAATGGTAGAGCGTTCAACTCCATGACCAAAGATCCCGGGTTCGAATCTCAAGTGATCCACACTTGGGGTTGGGTATGACTGGCTGATGACGGCTAATAAGCCAGAAATGGCCATTCCGGTCTCCCTTGTCTTTGTCGGTATTACCTTTCCAACATATATCACTAGTCGCTGTGCGACTGCCTGCGAGGGTTTAAGTATGAGCCCCAAGGCACAACGGAACGAGCATGTTCCGTAACCTGATCGGTGAGCGCCCACTATCATAATTAATATTCCCGATCACAACCGACAGGACAACGGGCCCGTGGCTCAATGGTAGAGCGTTCAACTCCATGACCAAAGATCCCGGGTTCGAATCTCAAGTGATCCACACTTGGGGTTGGGTATGACTGGCTGATGACGGCTAATAAGCCAGAAATGGCCATTCCGGTCTCCCTTGTCTTTGTCGGTACCATCTCATATATATATATATATATATTTATGCGTAAATATTGAAAGGTAGGCATCCCAAGCGATATAAGGTAAAAAGAGGTGGGTTCTTTGAGACAAGAGGGTTTATTGCGTAAATTTACGACGCTGGTTCCCCAGGGCGTCGTCAGACGCAAGCGGAAAGCAAATGTGAAAGCAAGAAACAGTTAACGTCAATAGTGCACAAAAAATCGATACTTGCATGGCGTGTGCGCCGGTTGGCGTCCGTCGTGTGTCAGTCTGAGCTGGTTGGTTCCCTTCTCTTCCATTTCTCCTTCAGGTTTCTGTACACGGTATCCAACTCGATATGCGGGTTGATGCATGATTCATCAGAGTGCATCGCCTCGAGGAATTCTCGGCCTTTCTTGAAAGGGCAGACCGCGAAAACGCGAGCTTTGTCCTAAGCGAAAGTGTGCCCGGTGTCCAGCGTATGCATATCTACGTGAGACAGATGGTCTCGCCTCTTTACTGCCAACTGGTGCTCATGGATGCGTGTTGAGGCGGATTTTCCAGTCTGGCCACTATAGACGGCAGTACATGCATCACACGGTATCTTGTAGACGACCTCTTTCTTGTCCAGCTGATTAGCCCTATCCTTAGGATGTACCAGCTGAGAGCGCAAAGTAGTCGTAGGTTTGTGCGCCACTCGAATCTGGTGCTTCCTTAAGTGTCTTTCGCCGAGTTCAGACGCATACTTAAGGTAAGGAAGGGTTCGCCAAGTGCTTAATTCAGGCGTCTGATTGGAACTACCCAGCTCCTTCTCCCTTGATTCTCGCTGCCTCATGCGTCTGCGTACAAAATCCTTAGGGTATCCTTTCTGCGAAAATAATTCGTACAAGTAATTCACTTCGGCTCGATAGCCTTCTTCATCTGAACAATGTGTTTTTGCTCGACCAAGCAGACTGTTTACGGCAGTCCGTTTGTGAGAAATGGGCTGGTTGCTCTTATAAGGAAGAACCAGAGTCGAAAATTTACGCAATAAACCCTCTTGTCCCAAAAGAACCTACCTCTTTTCAACATATATATATATATTGCTAATAGAAGCGAAGACTCGAGTCCCCGGACATAAATGAGAAGAAGAGGCGATCTCGGGAACCATGATTGTATTGTCCTGACGTTTCAAACCCAGCACGACAATTAAGGTCAACGCGAAAGCGGGCAATGGCCACCAACGTTCAAATGCCGCCCCCCCCCGACGCGAGACAGGCAGATTGACAGTAGTCACCCTCCCTCCCGCTCTGCCCCTGCGACTACAGAGACGATCCCTGTGCGTATGCGGGCCATTAGCGCCAAAGCCGATTAACCACCCCCTCCCCCCTATAATTACCACCGTGTAAGCATGACTGATATCTATCCCCCTCCTATAAATACTGTGTGATGCCGTACGATACTCACATCCGACGATGAAAGCTTGTCTGTTTTTGAAACGTCAGGACAATACAATAATGGTTCCCGAGATCGCCTCTTCTTATCATATATATATATATAACGCTTTTATACCGTACTCACGACATACATACTTGCTAAAAGCCCAGACACGTGTTTCGCCGATATTCTACCGCTGCGTGACACAGCTGCGAGTGATTCGGCTCTTTACTGTAACCCCCAGTGTTCTCTAGCGGTTTGTGGTATATGAACTCCAGATAATAATCAAGTCCAAAATTTCAAAAATTACTCAGTGCAGGACATGGAGTTTAATCTCCGGAACATGACTTTTGACAGTCAGAACGGAAATTTCAATGAAAATTTGAATTGGAGACAAGCAACCATTGTGGAACAACCACGTAATGCCCATTCTACAAACAAATAGTACTACGAATAGCATGAAATCCATATGGTAAAGGTTTTAGACCGTACTCCCGACCTAGATACTTGCTAAAAGCCCAGACACGTGTTTCGCCGATATTCTGCCGCTGCGTGACACAGCTGTGAGGGGTTCGGCTCTTCACTGGGACCCCTAGCGTTCTTTAGCGGTTTTTGGTATAGGAACTCTAGAGAATAATCAAGTGAAGAATTTCAGAATTTACTCAGTGCAATACTTGTAGTAAATCTGCGGGATATATATATATTCTGTCAAATTCCAGCCCCTTTAAATTATATAGCAATAACCTCGTCAAACTCCAATTCTTCCACTGTAGAACACACTTTCACGGTCCATGCTCTGTAGGGCGTGTCGACCTTCCTGATCTATTAGATACTCCTAATTGTATAGCACAATAATTCCCCAGACGGTTTTACATACAGTTTCAGTTTAACCGCGAAGTACTGCGGCAGTTCCCTCTAGTCAGCACAAGCTCTTCTATTTGCTCATGCCGCTTTCATTCCCCTATGCAACACCTATTTATCAATGACTGGTGTCTCAGAGAATCGTCACCATCTAGGCAAGAGCTCAATACACATCAATGCTGCATCCCCAATGGTTGCCAACAGACGGACAAAAATCTTGGCGCACACTAGCCTCGCGCCGGGGCAATAACGGAAACCACTCGGTTAGGGAGGAAATCTTCTGCATTTGCCTGACGGGGTCCGTGTCGACGGTGAAGAGGTTTACACGGCGGCTATGACAAGACGCTTCGGATCCCTGCCCTAACCCATCATCCTAAACAAAATCAGAAACAGGCAGTTCATTCTCAATGGTCCTCCGTATGCAAAGGACGCAGTCGCCATGCCGGGCATTTTATGAGGTATGCAGTAGCAATGTGATTGCAGCCCACTAGTACTTCGGCCATTGGCGCATGAACTACCTGTATCTGGTGTTGTTTCTGATGTAGACACCAAGCGAGAACCCGAATTATCAGGCAAATAGGGTGATTGATCCAGCACTCGGGCCTTCTTCTTCTTCCTCTTCTTTCCCTTTTTCTTCTTCTTCTTCTTCTTCTTCACATCTGCTTACCGTGAATTATGATTTTACATCTATGCTTCCATTTCGCCACGGTTAAGTAGTTAGTCTTATATGACCTGCGATTTCGAGAATCTTCAAAGTGCCAACGTTTGTAATGTCAACATCTACTCTCCACGTTTCCCGCAGTGTCCTTTGATGTCTGCTCCCCTTCTGCGTGTAATCAAACGCGAAGTTGTGCGAGGAGCTGGCTGGCATTTCCGCAGATTTTTTGGCGGCTGCTACCGATGGCTGAACTTGGGGATGCTTGCTGATTTATGTAGACATACGTGGATACAAAAACTTGCGCGAGTAGCCGTTCGCTATAAGCATATCTCAGTGATATGGCAATTGGCAGTCATGTCTTCCTGTTCTCTGTAGTCCATCTCTACACGACTATATAGTGTCCTCACTCAAATGTTTGTTGGTGTGGTTGATGTTTAGACGCAGTAATCACATCCTACCGGTCGCTTTCATGAATAGGTAGACAAATCGATAACCAAAATCGTTGTGCTCAAGGAAAAAATCAAGGGGAGCAAGCTGATTGCTTTCTTCTTTCCCCATCCTAGATTGCATGTCTAGAAGGATAGTATTCTAATTTTATTCGAATGTCGACAGCAGATCCTTTTAATGAGCTCTGATATATAACCCACATATTTTGCCCAATATTTCTGCCTTTCGTGTTGGGACACTATCAACTCCAACCTTTACAGAACTGATTCAACTACAAATCCCGAATCCAAAGTACTCGTTGTCGCCACTGCCACCATCGCGAATTTTCACCCGTTGTCGTTTCAGCAATCATTCATCTTCACCAATGTTTACCCTCTGTAAGTATTCAGTTTAATCATGCTAGTGTAAATTAATCGGGACATTTGCAACTTAATTCTGAATTCCATCGGGCTGTACTAACCATATTATGGCACATGGGAGATGCAGTCGCAAATAGCCAGTCTGCAGGATGTTAAAAGTCCCTACCCAACTACGCATCCCATGGGAAATACGTGCCAGCAACCGCCAACATGTCGATTGAAAGGAACATGCCTCTGTGTGAGACTGAGCCTGCGCATCATCCCAGCCATAACCATGGAAAAAGGTCAAAAATAGCTACTTACAGCAGCCATTTGTTTAGAAAAGACTGACTGTGGACTAAATTTAACTCTTCCGGTCATTGAATTCTTTAGGGTTTAACTGCGAACTTAGGGTAGATCGGTATATTCAGGGTCTTTAGGCACAAGCCTTAGATATTTTTATGAATGTTTGGGCCGAATTCAATCAGCCACAACGTCTACCCGCGTAATATTCTTTTTTACCAACATGCATCAAGTAGTATAATTTATGGTAGGATGATTCCTTCCTAACAGCAAAGGTGCTAGCCTATTACCTGTGCTGTTAGTAGCGAATCACCATACTCTCCACGTCATCATGTCTAAAGCATCACGGGCAACAGTATTGAAGTAAATTGGTGGATGGGAGCGAACGCTTGCATTCCACATAAAAGCAATATGATGCGTCCAATAATAATTTCCGTCATGCTGCATAGTGTCCCCGGAGAAGGGTTTTGATTTCACATGACCGGCGATGGTTTCGCGATAACATTACGAAAATGGTTAAGATAGACATGAGTATGCCAAGACGGTCGGCTTTATTTTTTATTTTAATGAGCGATTCAGTGTTCAAACCGATCGGCCTTCCTCAAAGGAAGAAATACTGCGCAAACAAAGGTGGTGGTAGCCTGGGGAAACACTATTGACTAAGGTGTTTTATAATAAGTCAGACAGTGTGTACAAATTGGAGTGTCGTTAGGATGAAATAGCGAACGTTAAGAAGAGGCGACGTTTGATCCACGTTTCTTCGTGGGCGTGATCCGTCTGCAGCTGCACTGAGGATGTTGGAATATGATATCTCGGCGTTGAAAACTCTGTGAATTTGGAATATGAGGGCTAATGTACTGCATTATGCGTTTACCCTATTGCAGCAAGTTTGCTCGCGATTGCAATTTCGAGATGTAACGTGTACTAAGTTTTCTGGCCATTAAAATGCGGTAATGCCGGTTGAGCATAACGAAAGCTAACAGCAGGCTAAGAGGTTGTACTCCGGTAGTGTTAGTTAAATTACTTATATACGGCCTTATTAAAGGAATATTACATGTCTGAATAAAAAAAATGATTACACCTTATAATGTTTGTGTGCCTTATAATGACGCACATGCTACCAATAGCATTAAGGAAATGAAACACTCCTATGCTCTCTACGCAACTTTTTGGAATCAGTATGTTACGCATTCACAAAGTGTTATAACAGTAAAACTATACTTGACTCAATATGACTCAATATGTCGAATGAGTCATTAAAATATAAGAGATCGTCCGGCAATAAATCACTGGAACAGGTAGGAAAATAAAGGGAGTGCTCTGTTCCTCGCACACAGATTATGTACCAACTAGCCGATATAAATCCATCGGTTCAAAAGGCGTCGAATAAGTAACTTTGGAGTAAGTTACATTTTTTAAAATTACTTCAATCTGTCCACTTATTTGGCAGTGTTGCTCATAGAATTTCCACAGTTAGGTAGTAATCGGCATTTTAAAGGGGAAATCTTTTGCGACGCTAACGCTAGACAAAAACAAACCGATTTCTGACTATCGTTACGTTGTTTTCGACAGATGGTGACCTAAAGGATTGTGTCTGGCATTAGTCTTCTCCTATTTCAAAACATCTGCACTAATATCAAAGATCGTGGCATGCGTTTCGGCTTAGAATTGTCCCGATAATGCTGTCAATCGTTGTGAGATGTTAGGAAAATCAAAGCTTCCTCTGGTTTCTAAGTATTTTGCTGACGTCTAGCTTATGACGACATATAGGTACAGATGCCATCGTTTTTCTGGAATGCGGTCATATGTACTGTGGTAAGGTCTGTTTGAACGTCTCAGCAAGAAAACTGTACAAAATGACCTTCAAACTTCGGATAGTCTTGAATTCGCCGTCTCTGTCATGGTGAGCTCTTTTTTAGAGTTAGCAATAATGCCGGAAAATGTGTGCTCCACCTTACGCAGATGATATGATATCTGCATAACCGGGAGTAGCTGTTACACAAGTCTTCCCTCGAAACGATTATCTGTAAAAAATGCATATCAAATGACATGAAGGTTTACACAGAGTAATTGGTTAACGATGATCAAAGAAATCCTTCGAAACACACGTGCCAAATTCTGGTTTCTTACTAATCATAGTGGGAATGGCGATTGTTGGAACTTGTAGCAATCTAAAATTAATTTTAAAGTTGTTGCTGTTTCCATCCTTACAGAGGCAAAGATTGCAAACAGGTAATCCTTGTTTTTATATGTGCCGCCAACATTCCCGACCATTATCCCACTGCCAAGCGTCTTCGCTTCAGTTTAAGTCAATGTGCTTCACGTTTTAACCGATTTTGACCTTGACAGTGATGGCCAGTTTGGTACAGTTGTAATTCGATTTTATTTTGCATGGTTTCAAAATATGAGGTAAATGTGTTCGGCGTGTGTATCTGTTTGACACTATAAGTTAACTTACCTTTAGCAGACTACGTAGGAAAACTTCGCTCGGTTGCCATTTGCTCCGGATTCTGCATATCATAACCATATTCAATCAGGGCGAGATGTTGCAAAATACAAGCACATAGTTCATATCATTAAGAGTTCATTGCAGTTATTAATGTTCCTTCTTAGAAAGTGACGTCAAGGGTGAATTCTGCAAGATAGATGAAAAGTCCGAGTATGTGCAATAGTCGCTTTCCATTAGACTAGCGAAATTTACCGTGGATAAATATACTGTGGTGTACCTCTGCACAAATGCCTCAGATATCTTGACTGAAGATTTCATCCACAACAGCTAATGAAGCGGTCCTCAGTATAAAATGTTTATCAGACCATTTCCTGAACAGACCAACGACGTTGACGCTCATTTTGGCATAGACCACCCTTGTTTCTGTTGTGTCTCTGCTCACGCATGGCTGCTACAAATGGCTTGACCTCGGACCACGAGTGTCAGACTGACGTTGGCAAACATGGTAAAATCTCTTTGCTGGTTTACTGCTACTAAATCAACCTCTACTTGTGCTCTGACAATGATACTTTCATAACTACTTGCAATTTGAATTCTCCCCGACGCTGGACGTTATCCTGCACGGGCATATGAACACAGCTACCATCGAAAAAGCGAAAGTGAAATACAGTAGCTGACTCATAGCAAATACTTTTCGAATGACAGGACGTAAACTGACAACTCACTACTCATGACGTCTTATTGCATCGCGAGCAAACTGTTAAGTAGACAAAAGACATATAGGTGAGCGTGCAAAGGATGTGCAAGGGCGAAGTCATGCTCATTCATATGTTTTGATCAAGCGAAAAAATATTTTCCTAATAGAAGCATATAGGTGAGCTCTAGAAAGCAACTCAGAAGAATTTCTAGCGGTCGCATCTGTTTCCTAGAAATTTTTATTACTTTTTGAAGTTTATTTGGAAAAAAGACATTCAAACGGGATCTGTTTGACAGGAAAGAGGTATCGCCCTCCAGAAAACTTCCCATACGGTTGCGAGAGCAACCACTTCGTCATTGTTAATATTTTCATTAACCGTGAATTGAATTTTGCAATCAGACTTGTAATTCGCTGAGCCCAATGTCAGATCCCGCAGACTTTGAATTCGAAATACTTCCGAATGTTCTATCGCGTCATAGTCGGCAAGGAATGTGGCCCCAACGACCGTCGTTGGCATCCTGATCATTCGCGGTCGGAGAACGCATCCATTAAACGAGCATATGTTCGTCTCCATTGTTTCCACAGCAACAATAAATTCTACTTTGCAGACATGCACATGATGTCTTGCGTTCAGACCGAAATGTCCGCTTGAACAATTGCCTCGATTGTTAAAGATAAGGGCCGTTATCCGGCCGCTGTTTAAACCCGTACAAGTTGGCAATGGAACGAACTCTTTGCGCTGGATATGGCGTTTGAGGAGACTTTTCACGAGATTAGGCATTTGATGGTCCGGACCGGATTCACAATCCTGGCGACCTTATGCAGAATCGAAAGACAAGATAGACAATAAGACAGTATGTGCAGTGAGCCCAGCATAATCAAGATAAGAGATGCAATACTCGATATGTTAATTAAGACGAGTAGACGTCAGAAATAATTTTTGAACAGTCAATAATTTTGATGAATGCGCAATACTTTCATATCGCATTTAAGTACGCATGAATGAATAATCAGTGACAATGTCGATATCGCGCATATTTTGGTATATTAAAACAACCGCATGAGTAAGAACGATGTTAAAATCCTAGCGCATAAAACATAAGGATATTTTTCACATATCCTCCCCATTCCACAACTCAGCCCTCGACTTCTGTGCTAGGCTCCGTCGGGGCAGCCAACTTGTCCACATGAGGATGGCCCGAGTAAAAAGCAGTTTTAGAGACAAAGACAAAAAATGCCGAATAACCGGCACATCAATAAGCAACAACTTTAATGAAGTCGGGGTAACCAAGGCCTCAGGTGCTACTAGCGAGCATCGATGGACATAAAAGTTGGAAGTTACAGCAGGTGTGCAGTTGTGCGCCTAAGGTGCCTTATAAATACTTTTGCTCTCAGCGACGTCATTGTGCTAATCAGTGACCGTTTTCGATGATGGGCTTGGCTTTGAATCCAAATTGTCATGAGAATTAACTTCTTGTTCCAAGGATCGCATCTCCTTCTTCCAAACTAATAGTGTCCGCTCTTCACGATGCATGCATGTTGCTGTCAGCCAATGCTCATCTACGAATTTTCGGTTGTGTTTTAGAACACATTATGCCCTACTGTCAACAAAAATTTGATCGAAACCTGGAATAATCATAGAGACATTTATGTATTCTGTAATTGTATAGTTCCGTACATGAGTATCCCGGAGATGTGCAAACCTGCACGTAGAATAGCATCTCACGGTGAAGAGGCCCAAGTGAGAATATAAATCGTTGGTGCTCTGTTCAAGAAAACAGAAACGCCTGAGCTTCAAACAGCTAGATTGCGGATACTAAAAGTAAGTCTCGTGGGCAAACGATGCGTTGATGGCACCGATTTCTTAATAAACGAGAAATATCGTTCTCATCCGACGAGCTAAACATTTACAAATATATATATATATATATATATATATCAAGTGATTAATTTCAGAAATTACTCATTGCAGGACATGGAGTTAAATCTCTGGGACGTGATCTTATGGGGTAAGAACATAAACTTCAAGAAAATTCGAGTCGAACACAATCAACTACTGTCAAATGACCACGTGATGCCCATTCTACTAACAAGTATACTAAGAGTAGTATGAAACCCATATCGTAAAGGCGTTATACCGTACTCCCGAGATAGATACTTGCTTAAAGCCCAGACACGTGTTTTGCCGATATTCTGTCGCTGCGTGACAGAACTGCAAGGGATTCAGCTCTTCAGTGGGACCCCCAGCGTTCTCTAACGGTTTCTAGTAAATGAACTCCGGAGAATCATCACCTGAATAATTTCAGATATTACCCATTGCAGGACTTGGAGTTAAATTTCTGGGATATATATATATATATATATATATATATATATATTTGTGAGTATACACACTAAGTGGTTAGGCCCATGAAATGTCAACCGAAATTCCAAAATGCGTTTTCGTTTCGAAAAAAATGGGAAAAATGCACAAACATATCCATTCGTCCGGTCATTCGGTAGAAAATTACGTCTTTTTCTAATGTTATACTTATAGGACGGACATAGTTCGGTTTTTTAAAACGTTTTATTTGTGGGATTTTAAATATCGTGAAATGGCCGTTCATAAATTGTGAAGTCTCTGCATATAACTATGTGGCTTGTAAAGTTAATTAAATGGGATAAATCCGTTGCTTCATTTTGTGAACCATATATTGTCCTCCGGCTGGCGTCCCGAGGAAATTGCTTTAAAAATAGAACACTATTATGAAACAGTAAATACTTCATTTCCATGTGCCGACACCCGTTCCCGGAATCGGCACCAAAATTGGTCAAACACACGAAAGACATTCAAAACATGAACTTAACTAATAATTAGTTTCCGCTGTGTATCTGGTGTTTGCATGGTCATTTGAGGTAAGTTTTCTCGCCTTTCAATAAAATTTCATCGCTACATATAGTGGAATGAATGTGAACAAAATACGATGTCAATGTATACCGCTATTTCGTCAGCGGCCATTGTAATACTCTTAATTTCTTTAGAAATGCTGTAGAGAGGTCATTGGAACTATCACAATCTTTTGAAAATGGGTGAAGGAGGTAGAAGAGCCACTTGACAATTTTGTAATTGGATGCATCTATAAATGATACAATTGGTGGGAATGGAACTTCAGTTTTGTGAATTTTGGGCAGCTTGTTCGAAGACGTTTACACACCACATCTACATCACCTGTCTAAATTATCTTTCTAAAATCCTTACCCTAGAGATATTGGATGTCGATGTATGAGAAAACAAGAGACAAAAGTGGAGGAACTAGATATTTCTCAGTAGAAGCTTAAAGCAACCACTTGGCTAACTCTCGCATACATTAAAAAGTATGCCTAAAGTTCTTGAAAGACGCCTAAGAAAAATTGTAAAATGTGGTGTTCAGACCGACATTTACGTTATGTAGTCAGCTTGTAAACACTAACAGGGTTGGCTGTCTGCAGAAGGAGGTAATCGTGTAAAGGATCCCACGTACATTGTTCAATGCCGTATTTTGTTTCAAATATGGAACGTCAGCCTCCACAGGAATTCACGAAATTGGGTTGGTTGATACGTATCGAGACAACCTATCTCAATTGACCATGCACGCATTAGATAATGGACATACACTTGCATCTCACAATGTTATAATCGTCCGAATCTGCTATAATACAAAAAATCGAGATTTTCTTGGATCCACACACTTGGACAACTTGCACCGAAGTCGACATATTGAATTTAAAGCCAGGTACAAGAATCTCACATAAAAATGGAAGATGCAAATATTAATTGATACCCAAAAGCCTATACGCTAGGTACTTACGGCAGAAACGACGAAGAATATTGATTGTTTGCTAGTTTATAAAATCGACTGTTTTGGTGTTTCGCGTTTATTAACAAGATTCCTATTTTTTTCTATTAAAACACTTTCTTCGTTATATATATCACTTCTGATCAAATATATATATGCTGGTCAAGTGGACGTTTGACCCTCACTTTTGTGGTTAGGATCTCACTCGATCCCAATCTGTCCGCCCGCCAGCTTGCTACTGGCCACAACAAACGCTGTCATAGGAAACCTACCACATATAATACATGAACAACTCGTTAAGTGTGCAAGAGTCGCCAGTAGGAAGCTGGCGGGCGGACAGAAAGGGATCGAGTGAGATCCTAGCCACAACAGTGAGGGTCAAACGCCCACTTGACTTGCTTATTTAGCTCACTTCATAAGGCCTATGACGTACTGATGATCGGTAACGACCGTGAAAGATCTGTCTGCGTCTGGCCTGTTGCAATCTTAGCGAGCTGCTCATGTATTATATGTAGTATGAGTTCTAAAACACAGCGTTCGTTGTCGCCAGTAGGAAGCTAGCGGGCGGACAGAATGGGATCGTGTGAATTCCTAAGCACAAAAGTGAGGGACAAACGCCCTTTTGACATGCTTATATACCTCACTTCGTAAAGCCTATGACGAACTGCTGTTCGGTAACGACCGTAAAACGTCTGTTTGCGTCTGGCCTGTTGCACTGTTAGCGAGCTTCTCATGTACTATATATATATATAGAAAGTAATAAGCTCTTTGGGAAAGATAAACAAGTTTTATTGTAAATTTCCTTTCTCGGTTTTCAAGTCGTATTCAGACGTGAAGTAAGTATATAAAACAGTTAACATTTAAACACGCCGAAAAAATCCTGTCAATCCTGGTGGTGTAATGTTCTGATTGGCTAACTCCTTTTCCACTTTTCCTTGAGGTTGTTGTACACCGTATCCAATTCTTCTTGTCAATTGATGCACGCGCTATCAGAATGGATGGCCTCTAAAAATTCACGACCCTTTTGGATGAGCAGACACCTACAATGCGAGTCCTGTCCCAGGCGAATTTGTGTCCCGTTTCCAACGTATGCATAACAACTTGGGACAAGAGGTCGCGCCATTTTACGGCCAATTGATGTTTGTGTATTCGCGTACAGGCTGATTTACTAGTCTGACCACAGTAAACTGCATTACAGGTGTTGCATGGTATCTTATAGGCGAATTTCCTCTTATCTAAATAGCCAACCCTATCCTTAGGGTGTACAAGCTGGTTACGAAGTGTTGTCGTCGGCTTGTGCGCCACATGTGTTTGGGTGCTTCCTCAGGTGTCTTTCAACTAGTTCGGACACATTCTTAATGTACGAAGTTTTCGCCAGACAGTTGGAAAAATATGCGATTTGTGAGAACAGTTATCGTTTTTTACACAAATGTCGAAACAAGAAGATTTTGCCAACATCTGTTCAAATAAAACCAGCCTTAAGAACTACTCAAGGATATCAAATTGCATTTCGTTACGGACAAAATATGATTGGAGTTTTTATATACCGTGCTCACTTCAGACTTTGGAAATTACAAGCTACTTAAGAACAGCATGTACACTCCTGCCAAGATAACCTCCCTTTTAGAAGTAGTTCAATCTCTAAATAAATCGATATGCCTGTGTTTACAACATCGAAAGACAGAAAAAGAGGAGTGTCTTAGACAAACAGTGGATGGCCACCTTTCAACGAATTCCTACAGACAAAACCTACTCGACAAAGGTAGTGAACCTGTCAGCAAGAAGACTGATGACGGCCGAAGAAAGTGTGCTTTCTAAGGGAATGAAATATAATCTCTCCGATGCGAAATAGCTAGACTTCCTTGCAAACTTGGAGTTTATAATATCAGCAGAAAACATTACGGACGATGAACGTTTCACAATCCAGAATAGCACTGTACATGCCTTAGAGAATCGAAATTCCTTTTTAGTACTATCGCACGAAGAAAAGAAGGCACTAAAAACATTAAAAAGTGACAAAAGCATTATCATACTTCCTGCGGACAAAGGAGGATCAACTGCGATTTTAAACAAAGCAGACTACAACGAAAAGATGATGTCATTATTATAGGATAGATCAACCTACAAACTTCGTACCACGGACCCTACTAAAACGCAGAGTATGGCCATTGAAAAAATGTTAAAACGTCTCACAGGAAAGAAGCAAATATCAGGAGATATTGCCAAATCCTTACTAAAAACTGAGCTAGCCATTGCAAAGATCTATGGACTATCAAAGATCCACAAACCTAAAATACCACTCCGACCGATAGTATCGTTAATCAGTGCACCTAATTACACGATTTCTAAATGACTATTGCACAAACTCTATCCGTTGACAAAGGATTGTGGAACATCAATCAATAATTTAGCCCAGTTTCTGGACAAATTACAAGGACTGAGAATCGCAGTAGATGAAATAATGATATCCTTCGATGTCGTTTTCCTGTTCACTTCCATGCCACTGGATTTAGCAAAACAATGTGCAGAGGAACGTCTGTAGTACTACGACATGGATATCCCTGCATTTGCTTAGTTAGAACTCTTGGACCTTTGTCTAGAAACGAACTTTTCATTTGCACAGGAATACTAACAACAGCTGAAGGGAGCGTCTATGGCATCACCCATCTCCGGTTTTCTCGCGGAAGTCACGATGCAGAAATAAGAGTCTATCACCTTACCACTAATTAACCCCACATTATGGGTACGATATGTTGATGACACGTTTGTCATTGTTAAAAGAGATCAACTGGAAATACTCCGAAATCTTATAAACTCAACACTTCCAGGAATCACCCTCACACTCGAGAAGTAGGTTGACAAAAAACTCCCGTTTCTTGATGTCCTCGTACAGAGAAAGCCTGACGGGACATTTCATGTTTCGGTTTAACGGAAAGAAACCTATGCGGAAGACCTTGTTCATTCCGAGAGCAATCACCAGATCTCTCATAAACGGAGTGTCGTAAACAGCCTCCATAACAAAACAAGAACTCACTGCTCCGACAGCGAAACATATCGAACAGAACTGAAGTATTTGTTCAAACTGTTTTCCCAGAATGGGTATCTTAGATAGTATGTACACCGATACATGCAACGACAGAAGTTAAAAGAAGAAGATAAGGAACACGATTGTTCCGATCAGGCGCTGCTGTGTCCCGCAACTGCAGAATATCGACAAAACAGTGTCTGGGCTTTAAGCAGTAATCTATCTCGGGAGTACGATATAATACCTGTACCAAATGGAATTCATACTGCTCGTAGTACTACTTGATTTAAGAATGGGCATTACGTGGTTATTCCACAAACACCTACTTGATACTGGTCACACCGTCGACCCCAAAACTTCCTTCCGAGTACTTGTTCGGGCACGAACAACTCGGACATTGCGTTACCTGGAGGCAGCTTATATACGACGAGTGAAACCAGATCTTTGTAAACAATTGGAGCACGTGGTTAACCTAACATTACCATGGTAGACTCTAGCTCCATGATTTTCCCTCTCTCCTCTCATTTTTGCTCTTTAACGTTTCCCCTTTTTTCACTTTCTTCCCCTACCGGCGTTTGTGTTACTAACTTTATCAATTAGCCAACTTTGGCCAAAACCCTATCCTTGTTGTTTCTGCATCGATTTTCTGCACGAATTCAAATCTGTTGTATTGTTCTCACTCGTTATCCCTCTTATGAAGCGACAGGAAGCAGCTGAAGAGCAGTCGCGAAATTTTTTGGGACCAATAAATCCTGCCGTTCTTGCCTACTTCAGCTATTCCACAGTAGTTGATTGTTTTTGACTCAAATGTTCATTTAAATTTCGGTTCTGATCCTAAAAAGTCATGGACAGGACATTTATTTCCAAGTCCTGCACTGAGTAATTTCTGAAATTATTCACTTGATTATTCTCTGGAATTCAAATACCACAAACCGCTAGAAAACGCTGGGCGTCCCAGTGAAGAGCCGAACACCTCGAAGCTGTGTCACGCAGCGGCAAAATATCGGCAAAACACGTGTCTGGTCTTTTAGCAAGTATCTATGTCGAGAGTACCGTATGATGCCTTTAATATCTAGATAGATATATTCCATAACTAATGTGGTGTGCATTCCGAGGTGACATAAGGATAAAGCGAGTAATATTCGGAAAATCGAGTTGCAGTCGTAAATTTTTAAATCCGGTATATTAACCCGTCGTCAGACGTAATAAACAGAGGAGAAAATGAGATCGGCAGCCAAGGTCGGCTGGCGCGAAAGGTCAGGTTGCGACAAAAATATTATTTATACCTGAGACGAATGGGCACGGAGTTATGGTAAGCTTTGGAGCGGAGAACAAAAGAATAACCGTTAGGTCTCCCTTTGTTGCAGGTGGAGAAAGAACGGGGAAATTGCGGATAAGGGGGAATGATAGCGGCTGGTCACTGATGCAAGAGGAGGTCAGGGGACAATGTGTTGTCGTTGGAGGTGTTAGGGTATTTTTGTTGTTGTTCACCATGTCGCAATGGGCGATCAATCATACTGCGGCCCATAAACGAAGCTGTATCCGCACTCTTTTCCGTCGGGCCTACCTCATCTGCAACGGTGGTGACTTACTTAAGGCAAAATCGGCCTTCTTTTATCGTTAAATTCGCTCAAACGGATATACGGCCAGTTTTGTAAAAAAAATTGTCTCAGACCTCAAACACAACCACCAAGCTCCGAAGTCTAACGGAGATATAGTGTTGCGGAAATTCTATTCCTTTTCCTACATTCAAGGAATTTTCGCATCACTCTCCAGGTAGATGAAACGCGTTTGCATCAACATCGCACGTAAGCCCGCGAGGCATTATGATGGGTTAAGGAGTCGGAGACCACAGAACAATTAACTAACGGCATCTACCGCATTTTGTGCACTGACTGCTTTTGTATTTTATATTGGCCATTCAGGCCGATGTCTTCGGACTCGCATTAGGGAGCACAACCTAGCCCTCCGCCAACGTGACCGTCTGTCTTTCGTGTTTGCGCACTTTCTTCGGGTAAACAAAATGATATAGACGTAATTTTCTACCAGATTGGTAGACATATGAATATTTTCTTTATGTTTAATGCTAAATATAGTTTATTTAAAACGGTATTTACAAGTGAGTAATGTACTGAGCGAAACGTTAAATTATCCACCAGATTTGGGTTTTGTAGGCGGCCCTAAAAAAGTCCGTTCATAATTCAACATTCTCAGAGCATGAATGTTTATCGAATTATGCTGCACGATAATCTTTTCTGATCGAAAGGTTCATTTCTGAATTTTATTCATACTATTGACCATTGAGTATATGTATATACATATACGTGTGAAAATTTCAGAATGATTTGGTTGTAGTATAAGTATCATTACTGTGACTCGACAGACCAAGAGATATCGCTGACGGCAAAGACCCTTAGAGAGGGACGAAAGGTTGCCGACAAAATAAATCATATTGGAATATTTTGCAGCCTATAACCAACCGACTGAAAAACTTATGTATGCAAATGTATGCAAAATTACAGCTTACATATACGGGTTGGCGTGACCACAACAAATGCAGATCGAAACAGCGAAATGAGTTATTTGATCACAAGGTTAACTTAAGTAGATGTGCACAATTTAATATCGCACATCATAATTACAAGATCTATCATTCGCGCCGGGATGATGGTTTTAAATGAGCTTCGTTTAAATCACTTGATTACATGGCACTGTAAACATGATTACTTAGTAGTATTCATTCTCTCGTTGATTGTCGATACCCCTACATATGCATATATGCCTTAAAGGAAGCATGCACAAAAATATCCCTCCTTATACGTATTCGATGTCAAATTTTACCCATGTAGAGCGTTGCGCGTGACGAAAAGACATATTGCCATTTGGAGAAAAAATTGAATTACTGTATGATATTATTTTTCATGGTTTATGTTAGGTGCATTTTGATCTATAAGGAAATACAAACTATACAAATGGTTATATTTGCAGTTTGTTTTTCGTGCAGATGTCCGGAAATAAGCCTGTACAAGGGCCAGCATCCTGATGTGACTGCATAATTTTCCGATTATATTGCACAACATTTAACACAATTACACCGCCTAGGTAATTTCTTCAAAGAAGAATGATTCATGAAATCGAACTTGGCACATATATAATCCTCAGACAATATAGATAACATAATGTTGGAAAAGACTGCTTGGAACATGAGTGTGACTTACTTGCAACAGAGCTGTCTGCTGAATTCTGCTGCCCTTGGCAGCCCCATGATCCCTGCACGCATGCTGACAGCAACCAGACGAACACGGCAATGACCATTGTGTTTTAAGGCAGAATTCGGTATACCCTAGTATTTATGCTCATGCAAACAGCGGTGTGACCCCAGGAGAAGTCCCAAGAACGCACTTACGCGCTCAATGCCAGAGTTAGAAGCCAGCCAACGCAGATTACCTGTCAGTAAACTTGCAATTCTAGCCTGCAACATTAAACCTGATGACGCACACCGATGTGACAATTTTTGGACGAATTGAATGCTGCGCATTAAGCTCGCTCAACCAGCGTCTTCATAGTGACGTTATCTGCTTCTGCAGATAATGTTCGGACGTAATTTAAACGAACGAAATGCTCATATGATTCAGCTATGATAGGCTTTTAGATGTATTCTTAAAGTTTCCTATGTGAGTACTTGTCCTACATTTCGGTTGCGCGTCCGATGGAGGTTTTTTGTGGGACGATACATTTACTCTCGAGAGTTTTCCAAAACAGTGTATAGCTCACTTATACAACGATTTCTTTCCTATGCTAACCTGGGATCATTTTTCCGATATAAATGATTTTTAGTTTATCAGACGGCTTTCCGCTTCATAGATGTCAGATTAGCAGAGCTCTCTGATTTTGCGCTATTAAGTGCAGTAATAACGCATACACGCAATCCTTCGATTAAATGGACAGATTTTGTTTGCTGTTTGGAAAATCATATTTGCTGTCAGAGGACAGACTACTACCGATTAGGTATTTTCCGTTTTCGATATATGGAGCGTTATGTTTCGTGTAGTTTAGTTTCTGCAAATACATAAGTTAAAACGTAACGAGCAAAGCGTTAGCAGTTTCATCAAGATATCAGTGTTTACACGACCATTCCACAATGCATGGATAATCACAGAATGTAGCCTAGAATTTAGAGAGATTGGTAAAATTGAAGCAATAATGGCAATATGCATATTCTTAAGTTTCCATTATTAGCATACCAGGACGTTTAAGCAGACTCAAAAGCCGGTCAACATTGTTAGATTTTATCTGGGCTACACGGTGCAAAAATGCAAAGTACGCCGGCATCCGCCAATGATATACCGTTTCAGAGCGCTCGTTGAAATGGTAACATTTGGAGAACGTTTTCTTATGCACGAAAGGCATATTTGTTGCTGATCATTGTTTTGGATGTCCAATTCATTTGATGATATGGTATTATGCCTTTTTGCAATTTTATACTCGAAGTAAAGGATTTATTTGGTTTTCAAAAACATTTCCAATTCCCCAATGGCTTTGAACCCCTCTGACGTCATGCTTGCATTAAGGGTTTCAAAACTACAAGCAATGTATTTTCCGCGTACGGAAAACCACACATTCCTCTGCGGTCTTAAGAGAAGACCATCTGCGGTTCATAAAATAAAGCATTGGATATGATCCATATTGTTAACTTAAAAACCGCATTAGTAACTGCAGCGACATGACGTATTATTAACGGCCATTTCGCGGCATTAAACAGTCTCGCAATTATAAACTTTAAAACACTGAATTCTACTCTTCCTTTGAGGCTAAAATTGAAGAAAGACGTATTTTTTTACCAATTGAGCGAAAGAATGAATACTTCTATGCATGGTTTCCATGAAATATAATTGAACGTTTATGGGCATCGAAAATCAAAGAGAAAAACACATGCAAGTTAGGTAGTCATTTTTTGCGGAATATATTTTATGTTTACAACCGTAAGGAAATTTTTTCAAAAGCCGGCATTCTGATGTAACGAAATTATTATAAATTTATACTGCCGACAGATAAGGTTTATAGCCTTACTGAATTAATCCTTTCGAATCGAGAACGCATTTCGAAATTTCATTTGACACTTCATGGGTTAGCCCATCTACTATATATAAAGTATTATATCGTACTCCAGTCATAGGTACTGACGAAAAGACCAGATACATGTGTCGCCGATATTCTGCCGCTGGCTGACACAGCTGCGAGGGGTTCGCTCCACAGTGGGATCCCCAGAGTTCTTTATGAGGTTTTGGCATTTGAACTTCTGAGAATAATTAAGGTGATAATTTCAGGAATAACACGGTGCATGACATAGTTGTTAATATCCAGGTCATTTCATTTTGGCGTCAGAACCATATTTCGCAATCTTAACGCTAAATTTAATGTGCCGTTGACCTAAACCTTTGCAGTGCATCAACTAATAATACATTTTTTTGATATATATATATATATATATATATATATGCCAATATATATTTGTGTAAAGTGAAATATGTCACAAATCACTCAGTGCAGGGCATGCATGTTTTGAGTCACATTCGACATTTCATCAATTTGGAGTCGAGTGCCATCGATTGCTTAGGTAAAACTATGGATGACATTCTACAACGGATTGGTATATCGAGTAGCATGTAATATATATGGCAATGCTGTTATACCGTACTCCCGATATGAGTACTGGTCGCTACCTATGTCGGGTGCACGGTACAGTACCCTTGATGTTTATGTGCATTTATGAAAATAATGAGAGTTCCTCTGAAAAAGTCAAGTTGTACTCGTGAATATTCATGCCACGGACACAAACACCTATCTACGAAAATATTCATCCAAATTTATATATGTCGATGTGAAATAGGTTTTATGTGAGAAGAAGCTTTATTGCGTGAATTGTCGATACTAGTTTCCCATGTCGTCGTTAGACGCAGACGCAAAGTAAATGTGAGTACAAAGAACATCTAAAAGCAATACTTGCTTGGCTTTTGTGCGGCCGCAGTGTGTATCACACCAATCTGATTGTTTCTTTTTCTTCCATTTCTCCTTAAGGCTTTTGCAAACGGCATCCAACTCGATATGCCGGTTGATGCATATTTCATCTGAGCGCACAGACCCAGGGACTTTCGACATTTCTTGAATGGACAGACAGCGACAATGTAAACTTCGTCCCAAACAATGTTTTGCCCAGTGTCTATGGCATGAATGCCTACTTCGGACTGGTGGTTTCGCCACTGTATTGCCAACCGATGTTCAAATACGCGCGCAGAGGCGGATTTTACACTCTGACCACAATAAACCACAGCACGTGTATCACTAGGGTTCATGTAGGCGACCAATTTCCTGTTCAATTAGCTAACTCTCTCTTTAGGACGCACCAGCAGAAGTAATAGCAGAAGTTTATGCGGAAAGAAATTGTAAGGTTATTAGCCAATGTAACTCTATGCCCTCTAAAGCGCCTTTCAACGGGTTAAGACACATTCCTAATTTAAGGAAGGGATCACTAAAAACTCTGTTTAGGCGTCTGATTGGAATTACCCTGTTCCTTTCCCGTCAATTCCTTCTCTCTCTGATTAAATAAATTTACGCTAACTAATTCAGTGGGACTTTAAATCCCTTTTCGTTTGATCAAATGGTTTTTGCCCGTCTATGCAGACTTTTGACAACAAATCGTGATAAATGTACTGGTTACTCATATAAAGCAGAATGACTCCAGCATATGCTTCTTTCCGGCAAACGGGTGTGCGTAACTATCTGTCGGTCTTTCGCTGCATGGGGAGATCCAGAAATAAGAGTATGCAGTCAGATTCAATTTCCAGTGTAACTTTAATCCCACAATTTGTTTTCATAGTTGACGGTGTTGTGGAACATTTTCTGCTAGCCTTTTTTGCCATAACAACGGGCTCCAATCACAGTTTTGAAGTAACTATCGGGAGCGCCGTAGACAAAATGCAACTATTACCGTCAACATAATAACTACATGTTTATTTCCACTTGACATTTACCGAAGAAGTGCAATAGGATCTTCGAAGACATAGTGTATTACCCATAATTATTATCGTAAGAAAGCCAGGTTGAGACTTCTGCTCTCGTTGTCCTCTCTCAACGGGCTTAGGAATTCTACCGATTTCTTTGCATACCTCGCATCCCTACAAGCGATTGGTCCGCCTGTCAATATCTGTCCTGACCCTCGATGTGGTCAAATGTGACATTTACCTTTGCATTTCTCTTCATTTCCTCCCACAAAGGTTTGGTGTCATTCGCTATCAAATGCAGTAGTGCAATATTATTTTCGCGAAATGCTTACGGGAGAGCAGTTATCACTTTTACATACATGTCAATACCGGAAGATTTCGTCAAAATCCTTTAAAGTAAGACTTGTCATCTGATCTTCACAAGGATGTCAAATTGCATCTCGCTATGGTCAGAGTATGCTGCCCGCATTCATAACTGATGCCTTCTATCAGTTTTGGATATTCGAAGATTCTAAGGAATAATATATGCAATTCTACCGAGATAACCTTTGTTTACACTTACTGGGGCTTTTAATTGGAATGACTGCTTTTTTTTGCTGACATCGAACGACAGCAGAAGAGGAATATTTTAGACAATAATTAGATGTCAATTTCTTAGCAAGCATGTACAAATCAGAAATTTCACACGGAGTTAGTAAATTCGGAATCGCGTTCCATTACAGTCAACGAAAATAATGTGCTTTATAAGGGGACGAAGTACGATCTTTCCGGTGCGACCCACCTGAATTGCCTTGCAAACTTGGAATCTAACATACTGTCAGAGAATCGTACGGAGGATGAATGTTTCACAATTCGACATTGTACTGTATTGGCCTTAAATACTTGCAATTATACCTAGGTTATATGAAACGAAGAAGGGAGGGCATTACAAAATCTAAAAATTGACGTAAACATCATCATTCTGCCGGAATAAAAAGAAGTTTTAACAGCCATTTTTACAAAGAAGACTAGAGTGAATAGATACTGTTGGTGCTATAGGGCATAATAACTTAAAAATCTCTTATCACAGACCCTACCAAAGGCGCAATTCTCAACTATTTGTGAAGAGCTAAAACGTCTTACAGGAAAGAACCAAATATCAAGATATCAATAAACTGAAGCCAACATCGCTAATATTCATGAGCTACCCAAAATGCAGAAACCTGCAGTACCACTGAGAGTAATTATATCATTAATTGCTGCAGCTCATTACAACATCCTCAAATGACTATTCTCAAATACCATGCATTGACATACAATTGTGAAACTTCAGTCGAAAATTCCATTGATTTCCTAGAGAAACTACGAGAACTCACAATTGCGGTTCTTCGAAGTCGTCCCTATCTTGACATCTGTAGCACTGGGTTTGGCAAGGCAATACACAGACGAAAACCCCCAGTCCTATGACGTGGATGTGCTTGTACCCGGTTTGCATGAACTCTTGGATCTTTGTCCGGCAACCAGGGTCTTTTTACACATTAATACTACTAACAGATAAAGACAGCTCTTGTGGGATCGCATACCTGCGGTTTTATTGCTGAAATCACGATGCATAATTGTGTGATATGACCCCACCTTTCGGTAATTCAAAATTATGATTATTTTTGTTGATGAATATTCCGCTGTTGATAAACCGCACCATTTGGAAATGCTCCACAATATTACTAAATATATATGCGGACGTTGTTCTACATTACGATAGCAGCCACCCTATTGCTCACAAACGAAGTGCTGTTACCGGCCTAGATTATCGAGTGAAATCTCACTGTTC
The DNA here is from genome assembly GCA_902702965.1 of Spirometra erinaceieuropaei. NCBI lineage: Eukaryota > Metazoa > Platyhelminthes > Cestoda > Diphyllobothriidea > Diphyllobothriidae > Spirometra > Spirometra erinaceieuropaei. The sequence continues at coordinate 201,266 of CACRXP010000055.1, read as the reverse complement.
TTACAATAAAATAGCTACTTAATATAACTTACTTATTTTTAAGGACTCTTTTCCCAAAAATGTGTACCCCAGAGTACTTGTACGCTGGTGCATGAGACAAGAGCAAGTCAAATAAAAATACAAGGGACTATTTTATTTCGATCAAGCGCCCAGACAGAAAATCGAGAAAACGATTCCGTAGGTTAGAAGCGTTTGAACTCACCGGACGCAGATGAGACATCATTAAATACAGGAGCGCAAAAACCGACAACCACACTACGACTCTGGCCCGTACACCCTAAGGAAAGGGTTAGCTATTTAGATAAGAGATCGTATGCAATATACTGTATCTTACCTGCAATGCCGTGTACTGTGGTCAAACTGGAAGGTCGGCCTCTACGCGCTCACACGAACACGTACTGGCCGCAAGGAGGAGAGATTACTTGCCCCAAGTGACCATGCACACACTGGAAACTGGGCATACATTTGAAGGGGACAAAATTCGAATTGTCTGTGTCTGTCCATCTACAAATGCCATGAATCATGGAAGGCCATGTCTTCTCATAAATCGTTCATTAATCGTCACATTAATAACGACGCCGTTTGCAGTAATTTCAGGGAAAGATGGAAGGGGCTACAGCCAATCAACGCGTGATGTTAGCTAACACCATGAATGATTGGCAGAAAGAAAATGACAGTGTAAAATTATTGACTCATGCAAATGCTGACAGTTTTGCATATGTATCACACGGCTAGAGTCAACCTGGGGAATCACTGTCAAAAATCGATGGCAGGAAGCTTGTTGCATTTTCCAAATGAAATATTGCTTTCTATTATATATTCTTCTGGTCTGACCCTAAAATGTCATGTCCGGAGACTTATCACCGCGTACTGAACTGGATAATATTCGAAATTGGAACGCAGGCATCCCAGGAAATACAAATTGAAATCAAAACGTTCTTTGGGAAAGGGAGAAAACTTTATTGAGTAAATTTTCGACGTCGGTTCCCCGTGTCGTCGTCAGACTAGAGTAAATGTGCTGAAAACAATTAAAATTTCAAACGTGCTACAAAATCAATACTCAGTTGGTGCCTCAGCTAGTAAGCTGCCGTCGTGTGTGTCAGTCCGTATTGATCGGCTTTCGTCTCTTCCACTTTTCTCTGAGATTCTTGTACGTGGCATCTAATTCGATATGCCTGTTGATGCATGACTCATCGGAGTGCATGGCTTCAAGAAACTCTCGGCCTGTTTTAGATGGGCAAACTCCGACGATGCGAGTTTTGTCCCATGCGAAATTGTGCCCAGTATCAAGAGTGTGCATGGCCCTTTGAGACAAGTGGTCTCGCCTCTTAACTGCAAGTTGACGACACGGGGAACCGACGTCGAAAATTTACTCAATAAAGTTTTCTCCCTTTCCCAAAGAACGTTTTGATTTCAATATATATACATATACTAATGGTATTATACCGTACTCCCGACCTAGATACTTGCTAAAAGCCCAGACACGTGTTTCGCCGATATTCTGCCGCTGCGTGGCACAGCTGCGAGGGGTTCGGCTCTTCAGTGGGACCCCCAGCGTTCTCTAGCGGTTTCCGGTATATGAACTCCAGGGAATAATCAGGTGAATAATTTCAGAAATTAATCAGTGCAGAACTTGGAGCTAAATCTCCGGGACATGACTTTTTAGGGTCAGAACCGAAATTTCAATGAACATTTACATGAACAATATACATATGCGAATGAATTGGAACGCAGGCATCCCAAGAAATATAATTTGAAATCATATACGTTCTTTGGGAAAGAGAGAAACCAATTATTGAGTAAAGTTTCGACATCGGTTCCCCATGTCGTCGTCAGAGTAGAGTTAATGTGCAGAAAACAATTAAAATTTCAAACGTGCTACAAAAGCAATACTCATTTGGTGCCTCAGCTAGTAAGCTGCCGACGTATGTGTCAGTCCGTATCGATCGGCTTTCGTCTCTTCCACTTGTCCCTAAGATTTTGTACGTGGCATATAAATCGTTATGCCTGTTGATGCATATCAATCGATGAATTCTGACCTTTTGTAGGGTCCTTCCTTACATCAGGAATGTGTCTGAACTTGTTGAAAGACACTTGAGGAGACACCAGATAAAAGTGGCGCACAAGCCGACGACAACTTTACGCACACAGTTTGTACACTCTAAGGATAGGGTTGGCTATTTCGATAGAAAAGAAGTCGTCTATAAGATCACATGCGATGCCCGTGATGCCGTATATTGTGGCCAAACGGGAAAATTTGCCTCTACACGCATCCACGAACATCAACTGGCAGTTAAGAGGCGAGACCACTCGTCTCACATAGCCATGCAACTCTTGATACTGGGCACACTTTCGCATGGCACAAAACTCGCATCGTCGGAGTTTGCCCATCTTAAAAAGGCCGAGAGTTTCTTGAAGCCATGCACTCCGATAAGTCATGCATCAACATGCATATCAAGTTAGATGTCACGTAAAAAAATCTCAGAGAAAAGTGGGAGACAAAAACCGATCAATACGGACTGACACATACGACGGCAGCTTACTAACTGAGGCACCTAATGTGTATTGATTTTGTAGCACGTTTAAAATTTTAATTGTTTTTTGCACATTTATTCTAGTCTGACGACGCATGGGGAACCGACGTCTCAAAGTCACTCAATTAAGTTTTCTCTCTTTCCCAAAGAATGCAGTTGATTTCAAAATGTATGTATATATATGCAGGTCACTTCGCATCATTATATTTACATGCAGTATATATACGTATATATGTATATTTTCGCTGGAATTTGCGCACTCGAATTATTTAGCTTTCCGAAACAAACAAGCTTCGTATGCCTGATGAATGTCATGAACACGCAACCAAATACCATGCCGAACTCTCCCAAGCTAGGTTAGAAGTGGTTGGAGTCGACAATGTCTGAGGTATCGATTGATACATCACCATTTCGCGACTGTTAGCTGTAATTTATCCAACAATAACCCTGGCCGCTAACTGGAATCGGAAAAATAAGCATGCGGTCACACACCCGGCGCATGTGTTATGCCACTGGGGTCTATTAGATGGGTCATAAGCACATCATCGAGCCGAATGCATCAGTGCCTCGACATCTACCATGCTCGTTCGCTGCAGATCGCGCATTTATTAAATCTCCCATCTCTCCCTTCTGCTATCATATTTTGGACGACTTCAGCCTGGTTGTTTGTTGCCTGCCACTGTCGCCTATCATCCATGCGAAGCTTGACTGCTTCGCCCATTTCAGAATGGACAAATAGCCGATCTGCAGCGACTGAGAATATATATAATGGTAGGCGGCGCTCACCGATGGCTCTTACTGATCTCGCTCGATCCATTGTATCTTCCGGGCTCACTTTCGAACCCAACTAGCAGCCGCACAGCGGCGCATGATATAGGCAGAATGGCATTGCCGACAAAAACAAGGGAGATTTGAATGGCTATTTCTGGCTTATTAGCCGTCGTCAGCCAGTCATAAACAACCAAAAAGTGTGGAATAGCAGAGGCTGGAAGTGAGCACCGGTTAGTTAGAAGTCCATGGTTCTAACAACTGGGTTACGAGTCCGTTGCCCTGTCGGTTTTCGATCGGAAATATACAATGTTAGGGGGCGCTCAGCGATAGTTCTTACAGAACTCACTTGTACCGGAGTGTGTGCGACGATGTGCGCCTGCTGGTTGGGCTCGAGTAAGAGCCCGTAAAGCACAACATATAGAGTGAGATCCGGAAGATCGACCGGTGAGCGACCCCTAGCATTACATATGTATATATATATATTTCGAAGAAGAATGAGTCTTTTGGGAAAATGAACAAACTTTATTTCGTAAATTTTCGAGTCTGGTTCCCCAGCTCGTCTTCAGACGTGTAGTAAGTGTGAAGAAACAGTCAAAAAAACGATATTGCTCACTCATGGTTGAGGATGGTTTAATGCCGTGGGCTGAGGTCACGTCTTGATTGGCTATCACCTTTTCGATTTTCCTTGAGATTTGTGTGCATGGCGCCAAGATCAATGCGTTTACTGATGCACGAATCATCAGAGTGAATGGCCTTAAGGAATTCTCGGCCTTTCTAATGTGGGCAGGAACCGACAATGCGTGTTTTATCCAAAGCGAATTTGTGCCCAGTTTCAAGGGTATGCATGGCGACCTGGGATAAGTGGTCCTGCCTCTTCACTGCCAATTGGTGTTCATGTAGGCGTGTAGAGGCGGATTTTCCGGTTTGACCACAATACGCTGCATTACAAGTGCCACATGGAATCTTATAGACTACTTCTTTCTTATCCAAATAGCCAACCCTATCCTAAGGGTTTACAAGCTGATTGCGTAGCGTGGTAGTCGGTTAGTGGGCCACTTGCATTTGGTGCTTCCTCAGGTGTCTTTCAACGATTTCAACCCATCCTCAGGCATGCCAGTGCAATATCGATTTTTTTGGGCATTGTTTAAATTTTGACTGTTTCTTCACACTTACTACACGTCTGAAGATAAACTCGGGAAACGGACTCTAAAATTAACGAAATAAAGTTTGTTCATTTTCTTAAAGTTCTCATTCATGTTCGAATTATGTTTCTTGGAATGCCCATTTTCCAGTACACACATATATATCTATATTAACTGTCGCTGTAGATCGGTTATTTGTTCACTGCGGAATGGGCAAACACCGATCAATTGGTTAAAAAGGAGTATACCAAGTTGGGCACGAGGAATCTTATGGCAACTTTTTTATTACCGTTCCGAAGATTTTCAAGAAACGCATATTAAAATCATCGGTCAAGAAAAGTTTTAACAATTACAGGCCCGATATATGTGAACTGAATAAGCACTCGCCGCCATCAAATCAAACAGAAGAATGTTTCGATCGAGTACTGCTGGAAAATATCCAAAAGTGACCGGGAGTTTTCGCAAGTAGGCTTCATCAAACATTTTGTCACCATTTGGTCGGGACCGTAGTCTAATGTACCCTAAGCCCAAAGGGTTCATACCTTATATCCTATTCTGTGAATTCGATGTCTTAAAATATTACGTCGTTTTCTTAAAAAAGAAAGTCAGAATTGTTCATGTTCGTTCCATCTGTGAAAACAGATACAATAAAGCAGCTTAAATTTTCTGCCTTATGGTCATTTTCCGTACTGTCCTCATTGATTCAGCCATTCGGCAATGCGACCTTTGCATTCTTCGTTAGCCTTCCTTTGATTTACCTAAAGCGTACCTTTAACTCGTCTACTGTCCCTTCTATACTGCGTGCTTCGTACTCCTCCCGCGATCCACCTTTTGCATTCTGGGAAACTCTTTGTACTCCAGGGGGTTGTCTTGTCGGACAATTACACGGCATACCTGGTGATGTTCCAATGGACAGACAGATGAGCCGTAATAACCTAAACCTACATCCACATTTCCCTGCCAGATATTTGGCGGAACCTCAAATATCTTCATTTGCTGCATGTATGAGTAATATGCCCACAGCGTTATGTCGGGATCCCTCTTGATAAGCAACGCAATATATGTAAGTTCGGCAGCATTTTAAGGGTCTTAATGAGGACGATTCTGACCATTTTGTAACTTTTGCCTCTTTGATATGATCGGAAAGCTGACACTTTGTACGAGAAATAATTTCGTTGCCAAAGGTTTTGGTCTGGAAGCAAAAAGAATTACAGGAAGCGCCTACAGATATATCATTCCAGTCGACTCGGTGGACGTTTTGATGTACGGCGATTAGTAGTTCTTCGTTTCAGACCTCGTTCTTATTTAATCCAGTAACCTCCGGAGGGTGTCGGTCGGCCTGTGCACAGCCTGAGTATCCCCATTTGATGCAACTATGGCTTTAACCACACGTTTTCAGTCTTGACAGTCAAATGTTTGTGTTCTAAGGTGATGCTGCCCATCTCGACGTAAAAAAAACCTCTGCTTATTTTTGCCCATCTCGATTAACGAGTAGGTATTCATCAGAAACAGTTTCAGCAGCCAATATTTCGACTTGGAGCCAAGAATCTTTAACGCAACTGACATGCTGCTTCGATTTATATCCCACTTTCGGCTTCCATCTGTTCTGGAACAAACGCAAAACATTTGCATAACGAAAGCGGTGTTCTTCTCTGATAGATTTTGAAATGATTTCGGCATCAAGCTTGGTAAATATTTAATGTGGCAGAGCTAGCACGTTGTCTCATTTCGAATCCACAGTTGTTTGACCTAACTGAGCGCGGGTTTGCTGATCGTCATCCTTTTTTCTTCAAAATCTGGCCCTTCACCATATTTGGTGTTATTGACTGTCTCCAGGTGAATAACATCTAACGATTCATGATTTTGTCGTTCGGTTTTCTTAGTTTTTTACACAGGCAGCGGATCTTTTAATGAGGTTGACTTGATATTTCAATCATTTCTAAAAGATCAGCTGGTGAAAAATATCTTTGAAATTATGTTGGGTGGGCGTTTCGCAGTACTCGTGTTCCGTCCATTAGTAGCAGCACTCTTTACATTTAAAGCACAAGCTTTAACGGCCTGGGTGGGTTATAATCATCAGTTTAATTTGTTCTGACGTATAGCGAATGCCCTTAGGTAGATGGCGTTCTGCTTCTCAGTTTAAATGGATTTTGGACACATCGTTGTGTATGCTGTGCTTCCGGTTGTCCGAAGGAGAGTCAAGCGTGAGCTTTATGAAAATGCATGTACCGCGGTCACATATTCAAGTGCGTTGGGGCCGAATTTTCTGCGAAAGGCGGTGATTACGTGAGTTGCGAGTTACGTATCGATAAAACACTCTCTTGACAAAGTCATCTGCTTTTCGAGTCAGATCACAAAATCCCTCTCAAATATGCCCCTTGATTAGCAATAACTAAACAGTCTACTTCGGCCCAAGCGTACATAATAATGATCTGCTACATTCACTATAACCCTAAACATTTCCTCTATCAACTTCTTCAGAAGTCAACAAAATTGCGTTTAATTTCATGTCTTGACGTTGTAAACACAGCATTTGGTGTAGAATGGGATTAGATACGTACACAAATGAATGTGAAAAATCACCTCAGCAAACACGCGTCCCGTCACACACACACACGCAATGGTGGCGGCGTAAGCAAACGTTAGCAGTGATAATCAATGCACGTAATGTGTAGTTTTGCTCACCAATCAGATGCCACAACACCCCTTTTCTGCAAAATCTGAAAAAAAGGGGAAAACATTCAGTTGCCGACTGCATATGTTTAGAATAGCTATTCAGTCTGTGCAGGGCAGTTGTTGGCCAGTTTGTAAGTACTTTCAGATTTGCAAACAGCATAAAAAAGTAACTGCCGTAGTCTACCTACATCGTGTTGTGAATTTACGGGCTGATCGCACAATTGAGTCGAATCTAGTTCTTTAAACTTACAGGCAACAGTTTTTATGCAGCAATCCCCAATACACTTATTACCCCGAAATCGAACGATTACAACAAAGTTCGAATCAGTCCCATCAAGGACGTAGCGACCCATTGTCGTCCTTTCCTTTTGAAAGACACCCAAAAGAGTGTGTAAAATACCGAGATTAACTATCAGTAACTCAGCCGCGAGTAGCTGGAGGGCTTGGTGAGATAGATTCACAGATAATAAACTTCAGGGAGCCCCATACACGTAGACTCTCTCATTAGTACACTCGTGGTTCATTGCTAAGTGCAGTAAAAGTGTTTAATAATTTTGGAGTTTAAACCTCCCTCGTTAACGGGTGCATTGACCCTAGTGGAAAACCACATATGTGTTAGAAACCTCTTATTTCATTTGAATACGTTATAATGTATTCTACGTAACGTCCTCAATATTGACCGATAAATTGCGTATCCAATAATTTTTTTAATCTCTCCGCTTAGAAAGCTATTATAAATAGTAGTAACTGCTGCACCAACCTGTCGACCTCGTTTACGGAGGTTTCTTGCCTCCCTTTAGACGGTTTTTTGCTTCAGTTGAAATGCTGAACACTAGGCATGCACTTTGTGGCTTACAATAATTAATAAAAGCTTCCCTTACGGTAGCAATATTCGTGGACCCACAACCTCACAGTTCACATAGCAAGTGGTTTTTCAGAACTAAGGGGTCGAGGTGGTAATGCAAAAAGGAGGCACGCACTTCCTGTTACCCATAACGTCAACCTTTTTTTCTAGTGCGGTTAAAAATTACAACATGAGGTCGGCTAGGCCTTCAAAGAGTGTTTGCCGACAAACGAGAAAAGCCACTGTCGTTGTGGAAAGCGACACCGCCAGTATTGCCGGTAAGTTGAATAATCAAGTTACATTTCATTTTCCTTGCTACGAAGGTACGCCGATGGGTCTTTAATATAATTATTTCATTTTATTTATTTGTTTCTCATGAACACATATTACGGTTCGACAGATATTGTGTCGCCTTTTCAAGCACACGTCCGCAGCGCGGTCAGCTACATTTAAAATGAAATGCGGCAACATTCGATACTGTTTGCTGAATCAAGTGATTGAACATTATTCCCATATGTTTCTTTCTGGAACACAAAGTTTGCTTCTATGTACGATAGAGCTTTACAAAATAGTATCTCGTCCTTTTCTCGCAGGCATCGATTGACGAAGGTGCTTGAGTATGCATTCACTTCAAACGCGTACCAATTACATTGTATTGTGTTTGTTTTTTTCTTTCGAACTACTGTACTCTGTATCAAGGCGACTTTATAGCGCGTCTAGGTAACTACGTATGTGACTGATTTGGTGGTTTCTGTTAAACTGCATTACTGGCGTCATATTGGCCGCTTTACTGAAAATCATAGTTCTTAGGGGACCCCGGTATTTGCCACAGACCATGACGCCAATAATGACAGCCTGCTTGTTCTCTTTCTCAACTGTCGTAATTTTTTTATCCTGGTGAATCCAGTTGAGTGCCACTACCTGATCCTTTTTGATGACGACAAGGCCATCCTCCACATACAACCTCCTACATTTCGATCTGTGATATGAAGCGCAACCCAACCGATTCCTACCTTTAACAAGCGAAATATTAATTAAGAGCAGAAATAATGTCTCGACCTTTCAAGACTGTCAGATATAAATATGCATGCCAAGAGTGCCGAGAACAATACTGTCCTTATACACCGCTAAGCATGACAAGACAGATTTCACAAGGCATATAAAAGAGAACATATGATGGATGAAATTTAAATAAGACTTACTTGGCGTTAGCATTGTGAGATAAAACCTCACAAATTCGACAGATATTGTGTGGCCTGTTCGAGCACTCGTTCCCAGCGTGGTCAGTTGCCTATAAAACGAAATGCAACAACATAACATATTTATGCAGAATCAGATGATTAAACATCATTCTCATAGGTTGCTTTCTGGAACACATATTTCCCTTTCATCCAAAATTTGGTGAGGCCAACATTCTTGCAAGAGACGCCACCCGCGTGAGCTACGAGGTGCTTAATACCTGACCCGCTGGACCCAGTTGAGCATCAAGCATATCGACTTCCGGCCAGACGTCCTGTACTGGGACTTTACCTGAGTAGAAGAAGTAGCCCTGCGCGGAAGTCAATGTCTACCGACAACTTCAGTAACATTAAGTCAAATGGCCGAGTAATTATCACGGTTAGACTCCAAAAGGTGACTACATTTCATCCGTTGCAAATTGGATTGCGGAATAAAAAGCAGCCACCTGGAGTCCCGGTGGTAAGCAAGGGAGCTGCCGATAAACGTAGGTAAGTAGCTTTGTGAGCAAATACGGAATATTGCCGATAGAAGCGAAGAGACACTTCCCAGGAAGGAGTCTCGAAGAAGGAGACACGAACACTGAGACCAAAGCATTATTAACCTGAGGTTTCGGATTTTAGCTCGAATCCATCATCAGAGACAACAGCAGATATGATTGATTCACGCACAAGGGGCTGCAGTATTTATAGGATGCAGTCGCCATGCTACCGCATACCTATGAACATTCACGGCTGTCCCCTTCATCCGGTATTGTTGCACCTGGTGCGATAATTGATGATGGTCAACATACATGTCGTTCATTGCTGCAGTTCCATCACGTGCGTTGGATGTTGGTATGATGATTGCTCGACCATCTGACGCATCGACCCTGGTGATGGGACAAGTGTTCACGTGTGCGCTCCCGCGTGGCTAATTACTCCGCCTAGGCGAAGTTTCAGCACCGCGTATGGAAGGGGAAGTTCACTACACTTGTTAGTGGACTGGGGGCCAGTAAACCATGATTCTAGTAGCTCCCGGCTTACGCAAGTGTCACCTCTTGTGACAATTTCCGTCTCGTCGAATTTGAATGTGTGGCCAGATCTCTGCGAGTGAGTCGTAACTCAAGAGCTGGCGTCATTACTCCGCACCGTTGCAGCGTGTTCGGCCATTCTCGTTCGGAGCTGTCTTCCGATTTCTCCGACGTGGTTACTCTGTCCGCAACTGCACCAGATCCGATAAACGACTCCAGACGTTTCTAGCCGAGGCAGCGGGTCTTTCGGTTTCATGACCAGTCGCCTGATGGTTGCTTCCGGTCTGTGTGCAATTCCAACCCCAAGTGGTGCGAGAAGGCGGCCGACAACTTCCGAAACGTGCTTGACATACGGAAGCGCCTGCCAAGATTTGGTGTCCGTGCAGTTAGGCCTTTGTCCCCTTTGCGTATGCACCGGTTGACAAATTTTCGTGGGTAGCCATTGGCTTTGAATACCCTTCGGAGTTATTGCAATTCGGCAATCTTGTCTTCCGTCTCACAGCAGTGCGTTTCGACAAGCCGATAGAGTGTCCATACCCAACTGCGTTTGTGGCTGATTGGGTAGTTGCTATTGAAATTCAGTACTTGCATCGTATTTGTCCCTTTCCTGAACACTTTGGTCTTTAGTCCATCACAATCCTTGCGGCATACAAGGACATCCAGGAAGGGCAGCTGATTGTTCACTTCCTCCTCCATCGTAAATTGTATGTCCATGAAGACCGCATCAAGACTTTCCTTGAATGTCAGCAGTTGATCCCGGTCAATAACGACAAAGTTATCACCCCAATACCGGGCTCAGATCTTCGGTTTGTGGTGTTGGAAGACCAGCAACTCTAACGTTTCAGGACCGCTTTGGCGATGAATCCCGAAATCGGTGAACCCATTGGTGTGCCCTTCACCTGTTCGTAGATTGTCCCTTCGAAGGTGAAGTACCTCCTGATACAGGACTTCAGGAGCTGAAGGTCTTGAGCGCGTCCAAGACGATTCTCCGTTTGATCGTATTTACTTTGTAGAAGCAGCTCGATTGCCTCGATCGCCAGGTCCTGGGAAATAGAAGTAAAAATGGATGTAATATCAAAGGATACCATGACCTAATTTGGATGGAGGTTTACCCCTTTGAGTTTCTCCAGGAATTCTGCTGACGAAGAGACCGTGGTGTCTGACTCATCGGTCAGGAATTTGAGACGCCGGAACAGCCGCTTAGCCAGTCCGAACGTTGGAGTATCCTTGGGTGACACGATGGGTCGGAGAGGAGCGCCGTCTGTGTGCACCTTAGGGAGACCATAGGATCGGGTCAAAGCCGTATCTTGGGATCTCGCCATGCGTCTGTCGGTCGGTGTTATTGCACTTCAGTTCTCCAAGACCAACAACATAGCAATAATTTTGTATGTCAGCGCTTTTAAATGGTTCGTTGCACATGGGGCATTGGACTGTCAATCCTCCAGTAAACCTCCGGCTTTTTGAAGGTAGTCGGTCCTGTCCAGTACAACCGTGGAGCGCCCCTTGTCCACTAGCACGATGACCAGGTCTTTTTCGGCCTTGAGATCTCTAAGCGCATCACGTTCGACCTTGGAAAGCACTTCCCGCGACCTGTGGGCCATTAGGAGAGGCGACACTTGGTGTCGGATGAGGCTCTCGGTCTCCTCAGCTGCCTCCGTGTGACAATCTTCGTGGCGTAAAACCAGCATCTGATCCTTCGTCAGCTCCCTTGACGAAAGGTAGTGCACCATTTTGTTGTTTGTGGGCGACTTTGGATTGGGCAGCTTTCGAAATTTGTTCTCCAGTGCTGCGTCGCCTATCATTCTCTGTTCGCGGGCTTGTTCAGCTATCCTATGCAGGAGCAGATTTGTACTGATCTCGCCCATGAACTCACAGCATCTGGTTTTTACTTGGTCAATACTTTTACGTTGCTTGTGAAGTCCCACGTGGCAATCTTGGAAGAGGACTTGGATCATACTTATGTTGCCCTGAAATACTACACGTCTCGCCAAATTCTTGCTAATCGTGGGCTTGTATGAAACACATTTCGGTAACACATTATTGTCTAAACTTCATTTAACACGATCAAGGTTGATAAGAATGTTAATGCAGTACCTGTGCTAACTCATGAAATGTCATGAACTAACACAGGTAAACAACCTTAACGCAGAATCCTTAAACACTACGGCGGCAAATAAAAGATGTGTGAAAGAAATAAAGCAAAGTTTGAGTTAGAAAATATTATTTACTTCGATACAAATAAATAATTTTCGACAGAAGTCACATTTTCGAGAAACGCCTATATTACAACCAAGTTAATAAAGGCTACGTATGAGGGCGTATAAAAAGGCGGGCGCGTAAAAGGGCAAAAATAATTAAGGACAGAAACAGATACAAAAAGCAGTACTTTGTTGATTGTCCATTCTAATTAATAACGGCAGAAAGTCTGTCAGACATAGGCATGACGAGGTTGTCTATGGTGGATAGTAAAATGTGATTAGTGAGTATGAAATCCAATTTCTCCTGCATTGAAAGAGTCTTCTTAGCTTTTGTGCTAATTTCTTTTGACTATTCCAAAAGATTTTCGATGGGATTCAAATCGGAACTTTTGACCGGGATGAAAATGGATTGGAGGACAAGTGCGCGGAGGGTGGTTGTTGTCTCAAATGTTAGATTATATTTGCAAGCGTCATCAAAATCGTACCTCTTGAGAGCGGTGGACAAGTGCATTGTCCTGCAAAATTACAGTGTCCATTCGACGCCGACTTATGCTGCTGTAGCCGAAAGCAGCCTTGACAATTGCAATAAACATTTTGCTGTTGATGGTGTCGGATGTTGACCGCCAGACAGGCCGCTCACCGAATTTAATCGCCATCCAAACCATCATCCGCCGACAGTTCTTGAATGTTGCCGTCGGTGTAGTGCGTTCTCTTGGAAAGTTCTTTCCACATATGACGACTTGGAGCGATTTCGTAGGCTAGTCTTAAAATAAAACCTCATCGCAGAAGAAAATGCTCTTCCAAAATGAGGACTTGTAATCAATGTAATTCTTAGCAAATAAAAGCCGTTCTCTAATTACTTACTTACTTTACTTAAATATGGCTTAATCACTGCCTTCCGCCGCAGTATTTTTAATTCCTTTATGCTTTTCCTAACGATGTTTATAGAGAACATCGGCAGATGTTCCCGTTGAATGGTCTCAATGAACGTATCATGAAATTTTTTTAATGTACGACGAAGGAAATGTATCGTCTTACTTACTTGTGAAATGTTTGGGTAACCTATCTTATTTTTAGGAACCGTTTTATCATTAATGATGCGCCACAGAGTGACATTACTAATATTGAAAATAATAGCCAAAGACTCACGCGGGATTCCCTCCGCTGCTAATTTGCGAATACGCTGAATGCCAACTTCGGATAAGTTCTGTTTAGAAATAGGTATCGTTTGGCATGACAGAGAAAAGTGACGGCATGTCGCGCGAACTCAATATATATTCGTTTACCATACGCATTTTCGGTCTGGTAAAACAATCACACTGATAAATTTTTTAGTTCAGTATTTTTAAGCATAATACTTTATTGATTTGAAAAATAGAATTTTTATATGAAGAATCGCACCTTATTTCCTGAACACAATATGTAATAATTTATCTGCAATTCCCCGATTTTCTGGATATTGAAATTCAATTTTTTCTTTTTATACGAAAGTTTGTTGAAAAGTCTTCCTTTTATTAATCTTCTTAAACAGATTAATAAGGTAAAACAAATAATTTCGATCTGAAGGCTTTAGTAGCGTAGGGAACTGCTTGAATATCAAGAATACTCCGATGTCACCCAAATTTGGCCCGTTCTCTATTTAATATACAGATCCGTATCGAACTTTCCTTTATCAAACGACCTTTTCGTCTTTATTTAAAATAAATAAACACAAATAACAACACCAAAACGCTACAGTTTCTACTCTTATTTTGACCTCGGCATTTCCTGAGTTAGCGGAGGTACTGTATTTAAATTTGAGGCAATATTTACCCTTAATGAAATTATTGTGAGCGTGCACAGCAGAACTTATTGGTACCACTAAATTTCGCGGCGGCTTTTCAACTGCAGCCTGTCGCTGCATATCACAAATAACATTTTAGAGGGGTACACACGTTTGAATTTCGACATATATGATTATTCTTAACTGCAGGGTTATCGTATACTACGCGTTGACTAACCAATAGAATGGTAACTTCAAAACGCAACATAGAAAAGGAAATAGTGGAGTAAAGACGCCGAGGGATTTAGAAAATCAAAAGGGCTCCTGTCTACCAGTGCAAGCTGAGATTCACCGCGTGGTCTAACTGTTTGCAAGGTCAGGTTTATCCCGCCGTTTGTAGGCTGCCTCTAGGTAGCGCAATAATCAAGCCGTTCGTGCCCGAACTAATACTCGAAAAGAGGCTTTTGTGTAATCCGAATGGCTACTTCGGCGTATTAATTCCCTCACATTCTTTAATATATTGCCTTCTGAAGTTACCATTTTATTGATTAGTCTACGCGTAGTATACGATGCCCTTGCAGTTAACGTTGATTTTCTATGTCAAAGTTCAAACCTCTCTACCTTCCTCACTTGTTTATTGCGTTATGCAACGACAGGCTGCAGTTGATAAGCCATCGTGAAATTTAGTCGTACCAATAAATTCTGCTCTCCACGCCTGCTTTACATCCTGGCATTCCTGTTGATGTTTTGACACGCCTATCGATACCTCTAACTAGATTTATCGTACGGCCACCCTTATTAAAGGGAAGGGAAGTTTGTTCTCGCATGTTCTTCGGAGGAAACAGAAAGAACCTACACGTAATACATCTGAATGGTGTATTTCTTTTTTGAAATTATATCATCGGCATAACATAAGCATATAATCGGCGATAACCCTGGCCAATAGTAGAGGATTAATCTATATTTTCAGCACTCAAGGGACATTCTATCACTTGAGACCTCGCTCTTTTATTACAATCATGAATCCCTGTCCTCTTGCAAATGAAGATTTGCTAGTTTTGACCAAATACCATTTTTGTATTCATACGTAGCGGTATGCCGACTATGAAACACGTATTGACATCCCTTTTTGTATATGTCGAAATATGTCGCAGGTGAGAGTGGACGATTTTCTCCGTTGTTATCTCGCATAACAAGATTGGCCCTCATAGCAGGATCTTAGTTTAGTTAAGCAGATTGATCAGAAGAAGAAGCGATCGCTGGGACAAGGTCTCTATTGGCCTACGTTTCGGGTCCTCACTTGAAAACACCATCAGAGGCAGTGGCAGAAAGCGGTGACTCGCACAAAGGAAATTGCAGTAATTATAGGATGCAGTCGCTATGCTACCGCAGACCTATGGCAATTCGTATCTTACTGGTCGTCATTAGCCAGATAAAGCACGATGTAATTCATATGGGGCCAAAATCTGCGGTTGTAAACAACTATGTGAAAAAGTGAGTGATGTTTCTGTAAACAGTGCACTGTAAAGCAAATCGAAATTGGCAGAATATTCAGCAGTTTATGCCAACATTCTGAACACATTAAAACCGCCCACTGCAGAACGGTATTTTGTACCATGTAAATTAGTTATTCCGCATTTAACAAGAATCAGAAACCTGCCAAATAGGTGGCGATAAAGCACTTGAACGGTGATTATTAGATAAAGTGATTGCGAAGTTGACGCACAGTGATCGCACAGAAGAACTCTTATATCTGTCACCCCGCTTGTTAATAGTCCTACAAAGCCACTAGATTCACATTAATCGCGGAAGACGAATTTGTCAAGGTTCTGGTGCCCACACCCCAAGACACATCTAATAGGGCAGTCGCCTACGTAATATACGTTCAAGATTTAAGTAGAAAGCATTTTAAGTACTGTGAAAGTACCACGGAGAATTTGCCTGGAGTGTTAACACGCAGTATGATTCTTCACACAACATCCTCGAATAATACTGATTAGGCTTACTTACGCGAAAGTCTGCGCAGTCTGTTGAAGGCATTATACGAAAACGAAAATAAATATTTCCTAGGCGTTTTAAAATACTGCAAATTGCAATTGTGATTTTTTTTTACAAATTTTAAATATTAGCGGAGTTATATGAAATTTTAGTGCGTACAAAAGTAAGAAATTAATGACATAGAGCTTTTATATAATAAGTATGAACAAATGCATGCAGAAGTTATTCACCAATGTTGACAGAATGTCACAGTCAGTGTCCGGTTGCTCAGAGGCGGAGAATTTATTTCGAATGAATAAAAATTAAATGCGTTTTTAATTCTAAATATTACCCAAGCTGGGCTATAATACAAAAACTTGTATAGTATAATCGAGTTAAACGTTGACGCGCCAACAAGAAGGTATTTAAATGAGTTTCCGACTGTTTGCTCGCGTTAACTAAATTTCGCAATAATAACATCTTACCTAGCATGAAGCTGTGAAATTGACTTCGATGCCCTTATATATTCAAATATTTGGTGTACACAATATGCAGGAAAGTACCGTTCTTTGACTCATTTGATAGCAAATTACACATAGTTCATATTGTATGCATAAAGAAAGATTATCTATTGGTCTTCTAAATCTTTCAAATTACGCGAATGTTAAGATGATGAAATGTCTAAACAGTCAGCTTCGAAAAAGCCCGCTTAGTGATATTGTATATAAATTGGGCCACTTAGTTCGTATTCATTCAAAAGTTTAATGATCCATACATGTTTTTTTTATTAAAGTATTCGTGAAAATATGATGTTTCCCGGACAAACGATTGTACAGGCTACGGGTCGTAAACCCTGAATGCAAGTGTAAAGGCATGTTGGGCTCAAAATCATTCCTGAATCGACGAATACTTTAAAAACCAACAACTATTTTTTCCTCAAGTATAAAATTTGAAGACAACGTAAATTTCTAAACATACGTAACAAAAAGAATAATTTGTGGCGGTTTTCTATAAAATATATTAGGATTTGAATAGTATCCTGATTGACTAGCGGAATATCGGTAGAAATGAAGCTCGTTCGGAAGCCGTCACCCTGGCCTGGCGAAAATATTGCATCAATAAATTAATCTTCTGAAATTTGAAAGCAAATTCCAAGATTTGAGTCGACATTTCAGGAGACAGCATGCTTGCTGAACACTGCGACGAAGGCTTTCACGGCCACATGCGCGCATATCTGTGTCAACGCCGTTGGTCTTCTTGGAAAAGGGTTTAAGTGACTTGTCTAACTGAGGTCAGTGAATTTCAATTTGCAGAGTTCTGGATGGGCGGATGAAGCCAGGCTGCACAGGTTCTGATAACCCCCAAAATATTCCCGGCTGACTGAGTATATGGTTGCACTTATGTTTATAATACATCCCAAGAGATGCTTCGACACATGCTGCTTGTCAAATCAGCATTCAATAGATCGGCATTCAAAACAATCAACGATATTTATGAACCGTCTTGAGCGCAAACATAAGGCTCAGACGACGATTTCGATTGAGGCATTTTGCGCTGTTCAATAACTTAGCAAACTTGTAAAACTATTTTGACTTCGTTTGCATTTTTATCCAAGTTACTTAGGAGAGACATGTACGGTTGGCATGCAAAAAGGACCTCCAGTCACTCTGAATACATTTCCTTCCAACTTATTCCGTGGAAATTTTCTGTCCTCTCACGGTAAGTAAGACCGTTCTGCAGTACGCTCACGCCGTGTTTCATGTGGTCTCCATATCCGTAGTAACAGATGAATATTCAGTAAGGATCAATTACGCTGTCCGGTTCCAAACTGCTAGCACAGCGTGGGCATTGAAAGTAAAGTGAGGCGAAAAAGGGCGTTGATATCATTAGTAGCAATATGGCCGAGGTTAAAAAAATAAATTATACATGATGTTTATCTAATCCGCCACGAGAATGAAAAAGTCTATCATACCGTAGGTAAACATTGCCGACACGTCATTTAGGCAATAAATACACCGAAGGTTTCGTTAATGTCGGTGTCGTTCTACAAAGTGATCGCAATAAACTGCCTATACTGCCACGAATTACGGATGCATTTAAAACAACGCCTAAATATAAAGTTCACGTCAGATATCACAATTGCTTTTTGAGCCTTTTGATACCTTTCAGTGTTCCCGAAAGCAAACGCATATTATGATATTTAATCCATGACGTGCTCTGCCCCTTGACAATAGAGGACTTGCATTCTGCAAAAGTTCAAATCACTGAGTGCCTAATACACTGGCCACGACGTTATATGTCGGACTTATTGTTTCGTTTTGGAGGAAAAGTTGACGATCATACGTTTGCTTTCGATAAATTATCCTGAGGAAGGTAATGTTATATGAGGGAGAGAAAAAAAATCGAGAGAGCTGGAGTTAATAATACGCTTTATTTGAAAGCATAAATAAAAAAACTGCGCTTGAGTCGAAGGGTTTGTATGCGTCAATGTGTTACGACGGCCAGTGAATCGCTTAATATTCCTCCAAGTTTCAGCAGATGAAGAAGGGGAAGGAAAAAAAGGCAAGAAGCTGACCATGAATTATCTCACTCAGTCCAACGAGGTCACTTTTGTCAGGGCGGTAGCGCTCGTAATCCTAGCATGTAGGCCTATCTTGTAAAGAAGCTCCTTTATGCGTCTTAAGAATTTTAAATAGGGAGAAGACAATTTGTCTGGTCTCAAGACAGCGGTGTCAAGTGGAGACCAAATATCAAAAAGTGAACTGACAATTTTGTAAGGTAGCTAAAGCGCGATTGGGCATTCGATTGTTTCAGGAATGCGGGTCTAGTGTAAGCTACTTAAGTCTGAAGCACGCAAATGTTTTCTAAGTACGTGTCGCAAAACCTAGTTTTTCTCTAGCGTCTTCCTAACAGCGCAAGTCCAGAAATGAGGTGGATTTTTGGAACACCCAATAACGCAGAATGATTTGAACCCGAACACAAAATGATGTTTTTTTAACAAGAAAACCTAGAGCTGTTGGTCAGCATGTGGTTACGAGGTGTGTCACGAGTGTTAAAGAAAACAATATCATGAATAACGGAAAGTGCAAGGGGACGTAGGTTAATGTGATTAAAGTCACCACATGCCATTGAATAAAGTTCATTTAAAAATACGGGTAAAGTGAATGTGGAAAGTCGTGGAAGGTTACATGGGGTTAGTTGGCCGTTGACCGAGGTAAGTGCGAAGACCGAACGAAGTTCTTCTGCGCGCAGAAGATCGGTTATCTTAAGCTAATGGCGGCCATGTCAGCTGTTGCTAACACATCCTGGGTAGCACGCAGGGACCTAGTTAATCGCACGAAAAGCGTCACTGGGGTCCAAACGCTACTCAGAGTTAACAGAATCTGCGAGCATGGCACTGCTTATGCTCCTAATTTCGCCTTTGTCCAGACATTGCAGGAGGGGTTAACAAATTCCTTGGATAGGGTTCATAGTTCGTATGACCTTGACACAATACGTAGATGGTTACCCGTTCTATAACCCCTCGCTCGACGACATTGTAGAAAAATTAGATGTCTCTTGCTGATTCCTGATAGCGAAAATCTGGGGAAAAAGGCGTATTCAGATGGTGTCCAAGTCCAGCGCACAATTGCGCAGATAAAAGCATTAACTGGAGTATCTACCATGTTCATTGAGCTCCTGGCTTATCTGTGGTTGGGTACCTCTTCAGTCCTACCGATGGCAGGCATGATATAAACAGGCGCACGCCTTGTGACCGGATTGGTAGGACGGCGTGTGTGACCATCCTTAGGATGGCGAACAAACGAGTCAGTTAGGACGATTCCTCCTATAACTACTGACTCAATAATAATGTGGCATATAAATGCATGCACCACACTATATGTCAAGCTTTCATTACTGACTGCATAGAGAGTTTAAAAACATAGTGAGACAAACTATCTGAAGCAGATTTTTAACTTTATTACCTGGATAGAAACAGCTATCCCCTGTTAATAACCATAAATACTAGGTTTGCATTTACATCTAATTATATGCGGCCTTATTGAAGACATATTGCATAAATGAATTAAAATAGATTATACCTTACCCACGCCGGACAAACGGAAGAGAGACACCAACAATTTGGCACTCCATACCGTACATAAAAATGTGTCCAAAGCTACAGAACGCATCGCGTCAGAGCTAGGCGTGGGCATCGCTCATCATCCGGCGGTCACCGTACATAGCATTATCATGAAAATGAAGGATCGGCTAGACGCAGGTAAACAGTCGGGCCTAATCTATCGAACTCCGTGCCAAAACTGTCCTTGCCACTACACAGGCCAGACAGGACGACGTCTCAGCTCACGAATACTTGAGCACAAACGGGCCGTTCGGAAATGCGACCCACTGTCTCAAGTAGCCACTCACACGCTGGAGGAAGGGCATGAGTTCGACTTAGCCAACCCGCGGATATTGGCGCGAGCCGGCAACAAGACAGGGCGAGAGCTGTTAGAGGCGTGGGTGTCGGACACTAACTCTATCAACAAGCACATCGATTTGCCGGCGTGTTATCACGCGCTCCGCCCACGCAGCCAGGTGGCGCAGCTCACACCGTCGCGAAGTACAAACGGCGTCACCACGCCGGGGGAACATCGTGGACCAGGCGGCAAAAACCCTACCTAGCCACGGACGTACTCCCCCTACTCCCCGCAAGGACGAACGATATAAATGTTCGCAATTTGATGCATTCGAATATTCTCTGATGATGTACTCTATTTCGAGTTCGAAGGCTCAGGCAAATAAACCTTCTGTCCCAGTGATCGTGCCTTCGCCTTCTTTTAAACAAAAACCTGGGATGCGCATATTCTCTTCCATTTGCGACACCTTATAATGTTTGTGTATCTTAAAATCACGGAAATGCTACCAAAATCGATCAGGAAATGCAACACTTCTGTGCGCTCTACGCAACTTTTTTTGGAACCAGCGCATTAGCCATTCACAAAGGGTTATTACGGTAAACCTATACTTAACGCAATATGACTATGTCGCTCGCAGTCAGATTATGTCAATGTAGCCGATATAACCCAATCGCTACAAAGGGCTTCTGACATGTGACTTTGTAGAATGTTGCATTTAAAAAAAAACATTTCAGTCTGTCCAAATATTTTACAATGTTGCTCATACCATTTTCACAGTTAGGTAATAAGCAGCATTTTGGAGAGTAAATCTTTTGCGACGCTAACGCCAGAAAAAAACAAACCGTTTATTGACTATCAGTAGTTTGTTTCCGACGAAATGTGACAAAACCATTGTTTCTGGTACGAATCTTGTCCTACTTCAAAAGATCGACATTTCAGTTTAAACTCGTCCTGATAATGCTGTTAATTGTTGTGAGATGTTAGGAAAATCAAAGCTTCGTCTGGTTTCTAAGTATTTTGCTGACGTCTAGCTTATAACGGCCTATAGTTACAGCTGTCATCGTATTTCTGTGATAGTGTCACATGTACTGTGGTAAGGTCTATTTGAACGTCGCTGCAAGAGAACTGTGGAAAAAAGACCTTAAAACTCCGGGTAGTCTTGACTTCGCCGTCTCGGACATGGCGTTGCCTTCTTTTGGGGTTATCAATAATGCCGAAATTTGTATGTCCGCTCCACCGTACGCAGATGATAAAATATCTACATTTCCGGGAGTAACTGTTACACACGACTTCCCAAGAAACGATTATCTGCAAAAAATGCATATCAGATATCATGACGTTTTACACGGGGTAATATGTGAACGATGACCAAAGAAATCCAACAAGCACACATGCCAAATTCTGATGTATTAATTATCATAGTAGGAATGGCGATTGGGGGAAGTTGTAGCATTCTAAAAGTAATTTAAAGGCTGCTCCCGTTTCCATCCTTAGAGAGGCAAAGGTTTCAAACTAATAATTTTTGTTGGTATTTGCACCGCCATCATTCACGACCATTATTCCACTGCCAAGTGCCTGTGCTTCAGTCTAAGTCAATATGCTTCACGTTTTTACTGAATTTGACTTTGGAAATGATATTCAGTTCTGTACAGTAGAAATTCGAATTGATTTTACATTATTTCCAAACATGAGGTAGATGTATTCGGCGTGTCGATCTGCTTAACAGTATACGTTAACGTATCTTTAGTAGACTAAATAGGAAAACTTTGCTGGGTTGCCCTTTTCTCCGGGTTCTGCCTATTATAAGTTTATTAATCAGTGTGAGACTTTGCAAAATGCAAGAATATTAAATAGCATTATAAGATAGTGCCTTCAAGGTAGATTTTCCATACATAGATGAAAAGTCCGAGTATCTGAAAGAGTCGATTTCCAGAAGAGTAACTGAAGTTACCGTTGATAAGTACACTGTGGAATACCTCTCCACGATTGCCTCAAATATCTTTACTAAAATGTTATCCACAAAAGCTAATGAAAATTTTCCCAGTCTAGAATGTTTTATCAGAAAGTTTCTTCAGCAGACCAACGACGTTGACGCGCATACTGGCATACCCTACCCTGGTTTCTGCCGTCACCCTGCTCACGCATGGTTGCTGCAAAGGGCTTTAACTCGGACCACGAGTGTTTGACTGACGTTGGCAATCATACTAACGTCTCTTTGTTGGTTTACTGCTTAATCAACCTCTTCTTGTGCACCGACAGTGATACGTTCATAACTACTTACAATTTGAATTTTCCCCGACCGTGAAAGTTATCCTGCACGTGCATATGAATAGAAGTACCATCGGAAAACCGAAAGTGTATAACAGCAGCTGACGTAAGTTGACAACTCTCGATTCATGACGTTTTATTTCATCGCCAGCTAAATTTAAGGCGCACAAAAGACATATGGGCGAAAGTACAAGGGATGTGCAAAGACAAAGTCATGTCCGACCATATGTTTTGATGAATTTGTTGGGACAAGCAAACATTTGTTTGCTGATAAAAGCATATAGGCGAGCTCTGGAAAGCAACTCAGAAGAATTTCTAGCGGTTGTATCTCTTTCCTATAAAAGTTTTGTTAATTGTTGAAGTTAATTTGAAAAAGACACCTTCGAACGGAGTGTGCTTGACAGGAAAGAGGTATCGCCTTCGGGGAAACGCCTCACACCGCCTCAGAGCAACCACTTTGTCCTTGTTGATATTTTCATCGACTACGACATTAACATTGGAACCAGGCTTGTAATTCGCTGACCCAAACGCCAGATTACATAGTCGAAATACTTTCGCATGTTCTATCGCGTCATAGTCGGCAAGGAATGTGGTCTCAATGATTATCGTTAGCGTCTTGATCATTCGCGGTCGGTGAACGCGGTGATCGGTGTTTCTGCAAAAGTTCAGAAATAAGTGTATCCAAAAGCGGACATCCTGATGAGTTCGAAATTTTCTAGGACTATGCTGCAGGCTAATCCGTATTACAACTCCATCTAAGTAATCCTTGCTGATCGAAAAAACATTTCAAAATTTCGATCAACATTTCTTGAGATCGGTCACGCAGTGTAGTAGTGGGCACGACACACAGATGACGTAAGATATGCCGCCAAATCGTTAAGCTAGTCCTAAGTAGTATAAAATCTGTTGTTAGCCTTGACGGTAAGACGGAATTTTCTATAATCCAATGTTTTGGTTCGTAATTATAAATTGAAAAGACTGCGAAGTTATTAGCAAAAACAGAAGTCCATCTGATGATTTGATAACTTTAAATGCCAAAACCTCAGAACAAATTCTAAGGCATACCCATGCAGGCACTATGGTCACATGTCACGTATTTTCACATGCACTACTGCGTCCAGTATGTAGGCAAAATTCTAAATGTCAATGCGTCGAAAAATAAAATGAACTTATGAACTCGCCTGAACTTATGGTCCTGGTTAAAATAGCACAAACGTAAAGCCTCGCTTCGTTTCATATTTCAAAACTATGCACCTCCGTTTGTGGGTTCTTCTGTTCTCCTCATGGATTCAGGGAACGCGAGGCTGTTATCCATCCAAAAAGTCGCCTGTGGTCGCTGTTCAATGTGAGAAATTTTTATTTAACTTGCAAAGCCATCGCTGTTTAGACTATATGTCCAAAATATTGAAAATATGTTTTTCGCCGATTCCCGATTTATTTATGTTTTGCTTGAATTATTCTATTCACATTTTGATAATCGCCCCCGCGTCTGATCAAATTGGCTGTGCCGATTTATTTTACTGTGATCGGTTTTTTGTGCGAGACCACAGTTTATTAAACATAGCTATCATTGTGTCACTTTCGGGCGAATGTGGATCCTTCACTAGGTTTTTCACGATTACCTGGCATATATGCCACTATCACGGTACTGTTTCTAGACTTTTGGTTGAAATGGGTCAGAAACGCCCTTCGATAGACATTTGCTGAAAAAAAACTTCAGGCTATATGATGCCAGAATGGACAGTACTCAGCGTGGTGGCACGCCTTGGCGAAACCTGAACTCTAGTCACTTTGTACATTTTTTTCCGGAATCGCTGACGGACGCTGGCAGAGAGAGGGTTACTAGAAAAGGAAAGAAGAAAGGATCACTATTCTCGAGACGCTACTTATAAGCCTTCAGCATTTATGACTGATTATAAAAAAATTAAACAGGCTTATACAATAAGAAGTAGACGCGGTCGCCGGAACAAGAACCTTATTGGTCTGGCATTTATAATTCATGCTCAAACCCATCATCAAATACAATATCGAATACGGATGTATTATAATCAAGGCTTTAGATAGTTTATAGGACGCATCGCTATTCCACCGCATAGCAATGACAATTCACTTTTTGAATATGTTTGTCCTGCTGTAACATTTATTTCATGTTCAGCATTGGAGCCGTTAAGTGTATCGTTTTTAACAACTATGCCAGATGTTGATGTGCCTATTACTTAAATTATCTGCTGCAGGCAAACGCTGCTCAAAACTCCAACGTCCGTGGACTAGGTGGCAGGGTAACAAGAAAATCAACATCCAACAAGAGGGATCACATTTCAAATAATAGCAAGTCAAATAGCAGCTATCGAGCCATTATCGCGCAATGGCCAAACGAATTTAAAAAATGGGAAGTGGGTACTTTTCATAGATGTGAGATAGTATGGTGCCTGTGTTGTATAAGTTCTGTAAAACAATAGGCATAAATTACATGTGCCTTTACTGTCTCTGGTGAGTATTGGGAAAATTAGTCCGAAACATTTGTCTTATAAAGTCTTGATATCTTCGTTCGCGACCACATATTCTCAATCGCTTCCCGGGACTGGTATTTTGGTCTGTATCACCGCTTTAACTCATCACGATATGTAAAAGGCCCTGGCTCTTAATACTGCAAACTGGCATGATAAATCGGTCTCCACAGGAGGGGACTCAGGCTGCAATATCACCTCCTTGATTTGGCATCAATGTGTCTCCCGTCTGATGTATTCCAGTCGCTGTTTTCCTTCTGTGAACAGACTAGTCGTGTTTTGCGCCAGGTGCGGGGTTTGATTCTGTACTGACATGCGGTCCATGTGCCAGCCAATACAACTGATTCTGCCTCCGATATTCTTGACGCTGTCTCGATACCTGGCTTATGTGGGTGAGGAAAGAGAGAGTACAGTCCACGATCCTTCTGTCCACTATAACTGTAGACTTACTCACGCACATTTCATCTTCCGGGTGCCTAGCATGCCTTCGGAGATTCAATACACATCATAGTCTTCGATCTTTGAAGTGTCTACGCGGGCTGCGTATTCTTCTACGGCACTATCAGTCCACAACCTTAACCATATAATTGACATTAAGCATCTTGTATACCTTAATGTTTCGTCATTTCTGCGTATTATAATGCCTGTAAATAAGAATGAATTTTGATGCAACGGACGATGTGCGTATCGTTAAGGCTTATTTCAAACGGCTATGCTAAGTCTTTTGACCAAAACTTGTGCAGGAATGTTAAAACAGCTTGTACGCATGCAAAACCTTTCATAAATCGCATAGCATTGCTGAAGGTTAATATTCTGGACGCACTCATATTCCGATCGAGTGTCTACTATTCACAACGCCCTCAACAGTTTCGACATTCATAAAGATAACAAATGTATTCTTTTGAAGCTCGTCAAGTGTGCCATTCTGGTTCCGTCCACCAAATGTCAAATATAGCAGAAGGTCTCCTAACAACATATCTTTGGCAAGCAGCATTTATTCCATTGCCCAGCTGCACCGGTAGAGTGGAAGGAAAAGTAATGCATTTTCGCTTTGGCAATCAAAGCAGCTGTTCACGTGTAAATGACAATAAAATCGCCGGAAGATATTCGCATGTCTGTGAAATGGACATTTTTGTCTCTGTGGTGACCTCAAGCACGCGATTTTGTTCTTCCGCTGGATGTGTTGAACATGAACTCGAAATTGATATTCCATCGAAACGTGTTATGGCTGCTTTCTTTGTCGACTATGATGCAATTGAATATTCCGAAGTGTTTCGTCTTCAGGAGCTACATAGATTATCTCTTCCGTCGGCGAACTATATGCCAAACTGTATCACAAAATCCGAGAGCAATCGAACACTTGGCTGGACGGAAATGATTGTTCTGGCAATCGCGTGGGAAACTCTACAGAATGCAGTCCCCGTTACATGTCAAACAGACCCTGTGTAACTAATTCCAAGTTGTTTTGGATGATAAAATGCGCCTTTTTATTTTTCCGCAGTGAGTCGAATTGTTCGGGTTCAGGGTTTTCATAAATTTATAATGGCTTTTTGAGATTTGGCAAAATGAAGTTTGTTGCAAATATAATTTAAGCTTTTGAATGTATGGGCTTCCTCGGATAAGACAGTAATATGGTCAGTTTGTCTAACATATAATATGAACGCAGAGCATAATTTCAGATATTAAAAGGCTAGTAGTTCTTTTATTAAATGGTCCCGAAACATTAAAAATCACCTAAAATGCGAAAGACAATAAAGCTTTGTATCGCCTTTTACAACCCAGATAGGTACCGCGGAAATTTTAACAATTTTTGAGAGGATTGTGCGGTTGATGATGTGCGACTGTGTCGTAGTGGGAGTGTATTACGCTGTAGGACCTACCGACATTTGAGTCCCTTGTTTTAGGATATACTGAGCGGGCACAGATGTTATCTGTCTATAGTTTAGCTGAGCAATAAGCTGGGCTATCTTCTTCCAACGGCAAATTTATGATTTATCTGAAAAAACGAAGTTAATATCATGAAGGCGTATTACGGTTCCGAAAATGGTCTTGTAAGCTTACAAAGCCCATCTGCATATTTAACAGTTCGATGCGGATTTACTGTATGCTGCGGAAAGCATTTAGTATAGAGGCACGTCTACTGTGAGGACCTACAATTTAGAATGCTTTGTTTACCGCCACTTTACCCGATAACTTCCTGTCGGTAGCCGCTATGAAACGTAAGTTTATTAAGGTGTTATTGTGGAGGAGGCGGATCATCGTTTGGAGTGTCGTCACCTCCATTTTATAAACGAAACCACAGGCTGAGCCCTATAAATATATATTTGCTCAGAACACTTTCACAAAAATTACTACTTCTTTAAGCGACAAAAAAGAAGACGTAATACAGCCAGAACACTATTCACATATGAAGAACTTACTGTGACCTAGGCCGCTGAATATGTTTCCGATCTCTGTGGGCAACTGCCCCGACATAATTAGGCGTCTGTTTTGCAAGTGGTTCACAGGTTAGTTAACTTATAGCCCAGAGTGTAAAGAGGGTAGCGATTACCATGGGGACTTTCAAAGGTGAACGCAGTAACGGTTAGTTGACATTCGTATGTTGTTTATTTAGGAAGTGTTCATATGCTCTAACGTCCGCCGAGGATATTCGATTCATACTGTTAATCTTGGCCGTCATCGCCGTCATAGTGTTTGTTTTTTTTGAGAATAGCCGGCATCATTAGGTCTGCGTCCATATAATCAATAATCATATGGTAACAGTGGTATTGGTGCTTTTAAGGATGAGCAGCGCGCCAGACCAGGCAAAATCATATATGGAGAAAGGGCACTTGCAGTAGATGGACTAACTCATGAAACGTCAAATGAAATTCCAAAACGCGTTTCCGTTTTGAAAAGATTAATTAAATAGGGTTGTTAAACTAGTCAGTTTACAGTATAATACCATAATAGTGCCGTAACCTCCGGATGCCGGATTTTGAAAAAACTTAATTCCAACTGCATGCACGAAAGTATACTCCGTAAAAATTGATTATTTAAGTAAAATGCAATTTTCTCGTTGATCTTCGTTTCCCTTAATAGTCCAATTATACTTCCTGGGAAACATGCATTAAAATAACCATTCCTCCGCTCAGTAAGTGGCGTATTACGTTTGCTTCAAAATTAATGATCAAATATAGGGTGTTATTCGATTTTAAAAAAAACTTTTCCAATTCCCAAATAATGTTAAACCCACAATTGCATTCAGGGATTCCAATCTACAAGCCATGTATTTTCCGCGTATGGAAAATCACACATTTCTCTACGGTATTAAAAGAGGATTATATTGGGTTCATGCAATTAAGCATTGGATTTGAGCCACCTTGTTAACTTAGCATGCCCTATCGGTAAATGCCTAGACATGACGTTTTGTGAGGGCTATATTACGGTATTAAAAAGTCTCACAATAAGAAACGTCTTTGAAAACAAACTGTATCCTTGATTTGAGTATAAAATTCAAAGAAAACGTAATTTCCTACCGAATGAACAACAAAATAAATATTTTTATACATGCTTTCCATAACATCTAATTAGACTTTTAGGGGCATCCAACATTAAAGAGAAAAATGCATGCAACTTACGTAGCCGATTTTACAAAGTATCGTTTTTGTATGCAGCAGCAAAGACGTACGTTCGAAACAGGCATCCAATGATAACTGAATTTTTATAGAATGAATGAAAGCGCAGTTCGGAATTTCAACTTATATTTCATTAGTTACCCCACCAACTGCATATACATAGAAAGGAGTTTTGGAAAATTCCATTTGGCAAACACTTATTTTCGGGAGCTCGTCATCGGGCCAAACCAGCAACATAGTCGTTGAAATTATGCGACGTTACAGGGTATGTAATTGGTTCAGGGGCCACTAACACGCATCCTTTCCATTCCATTTGCTAAGCATGTAAGCCACTGGCCTATATGTCTTCACATTCGAATGGACTAATTCACTCGGTCCCCCGTTTCATTTCGCAGCAGTTACCAATACTACATTAGTCAGTTTAAATTACTGACTTTATGTCAATTGACACTGCATTCACTCCAAAACAAAAGACAGGGTTCATATGTGCAAAATAAGCATTTAATTATCCTTCATGAATTCGTAGATTATATGTGGTTTCCCACAGCCGCCATCCTGTTGGAATATAACGTATTGCTAGCTTTATTAGCGGACTGTTCTGGGTTTTAGCGAACTGGGGTTGTTAGTATTTATAAAAATACGTCCCTAGACACGAACCATTATTGCTTTTCTCGCTTTAGGTAATCAGCACAAAATATTCTATAAGTTATTACCAAAAATCGTGTATTGGCATGATATTTTAAAATTCAGTCTTCGGTGCAAAGTAGGGATTAGGCGCTTGAATAATCCACACCGTCCCAGCAAATCTAATATGAGTAAAGAAAATGAATTCACACTCAGATGAAAATTTGGTTGCGGTCACAATTGATGTCCCAGCCGACTACGAAACGTAACAGCTTAAAAGCATTCCTAGTTCGCTTAAAAAAGCTTATATTTGGTGTCGGACAGCAAAGCATACTATCAAAATGGGCCAATCCTGCGTTCATCGTAGATTTGTTTGTGACATTATCGTTCACTGCATTGACTTCATCGCATGTGTTAGGTATGCTACCTTCTCGGCAAGTGGACTTACGAAGATTGGCCTTCGGACTACTGCTCGTCGACGAGGTCTCCGCTTGGCCCCCAACACTCCAAAACAGGTTTCGCCACAAATTGTGAGAGGGAACGTCATTGCCTTGTTACTCGACTACAGACCAGTGACACAAGCAGCACGCGGCTCACATAATTGCCAGCCTTTTCGAAGACCTTGACTTTGTTATATTTAAATATACGAATGAGATTTATGGAATTAGCAGTGACCTTGGAGATTGCGTAGTTCTTCCTCACTCTTGCTCCGTGAGATGGCAGCTGCCTCACCCAATCCTGCACAGGTTTGAAACATTAACTGCGAGACTACTTCATGTCATATGAACCGATTGTGGATGCATTAACCGGTAAAATAACTAGTCTCACAAAGTGTTACAAACCTACTTATCCCAACCTAAACTTAGCCAATCACATTGAATTCGGTCGCAGATACAGCAAAGGTGAACATATGATGACATTCGCAATTATACGGAGCCATTGTAAAAAACGCGTTTGCAGCTCCGTTGTCAAAATCTGAATGCGCCGTAATAGGTGAAGGCACTTTCGATTTCTTAGGATGAAACAATGCACTGATTTGTTAAAACATGTATTTTTCCGTATCACTTTTATATCACTTACACCTTTTTACGAAGAAATCTTTCGTTTGATTAGTACTAGACTAAATATGGAAGCGGTGTGTTGTAACGGTAGTAAGTAGAGTTTAAGCAAAAGACCTGTGACACCAACAGTCAGCGGAAGACGGAGCTTTAGCGCATTTGAATGCGTGGACAGTTTTCTTCTAATGACTCGTGGCATAAAGGCCTGCGTGATTTCTACGAAGCAGTGCGAATCGTAAACCGCTGTTTGCATAATGCGTACAAGAAGCTCAATCAAAGTGGTGCCAAATGATCGTCGCTGAGGAAACCTCAGTGGAACGCAAATCACCATCGACTAAATTTGCACTGCAAATGTTAGTTGCCAGGAAGCAACGTGCTGATTTGGGCCACATTACTTGCCTAAAATAACGTGGATGATAATCCAGAAATATTCCGTATTTAAGGTGTGGTGTAGGAAAAAGACAATTTGCTTGTCCGACTGCTATTTATGACATTAGTTGAATTTAGTGGGCGGATAAAGAAGCCACGCACTTCGAAAAAGATCAATCGTTTGGCATTTTGTCGGATACTTTGTCGGCTTAACAGCGCGTAATATTCGGAATGACAAAGGAAGCGTCGAAGACGATGACCATTGGTGGAAATCTTATCAACCTTGAGGTAATCAAATGTATTATCGAATCCCATGAATGTAATTTCCATGTGGTGCCTTTTCCTGAAATTCGAGTTCACAACCCACAAGGAACATGTCATCTATCTTGCACACACGGTCTATTGGCTGTGATATACAGACCTCGTGTCAAACAAAACTCGATATGTTTTTGATGCGTCCTATTGAAGAAGAATGCAGGTAATGGCCTTCAGGTGCGCAGGATAACGCTGGTCGTGTGACTATTGTCTAATCACGACAATCAATGAACAACTTAAAAAGCGACATCGGTGCGTCGATGATTGCACAGATGATTATAGTAAAAACTCAACGGAAGTACGGGTAGGCATGCGGCGTTTCTGTGAAAAATGTAAATGAACAAGATACGACCGTGCGCAAGGACGACTGCGCATTCTGGAATTTCGTATTTACCGTTACACGCTTTAAAAAAATAAACAGCCTTGCGGAGCGGCAGTAAAATAGCCATTGAATGTAAACGTTTCAGGTAAACATTCAAAAGCGATGCATGCTATCGAAGAAGAAATATTTGATGTGTTGGCATCCGATGGCATAATCCCGTGGAATCTGCTGTGGGAGAGACATGATATGCATTTCCCTGAAATAAAGGTCGCAGCTATTACATCCACAACGGGTGCCTTTGTGTAACTAAACGTCCGCCACATAAAAAATCGTGAAACAGCCAGATTAAAAAAAATATTAACCAGATTTTGACCATTGCATTTTCAGACCGATTACATGCCACTCATATAGTGCAGCTCACGTCGTTTAAACATAAATGCATGTGTTAACCATGGAACATTTACTCCTGCTATAGTGTACCGATTCCGATATTTTATGTCACCAGTTACTAAGTTTTCGACATTTTCAAATCCTTCCATGAGGCATTTCAACAAGACTGAATATTTGCTTTGAAGCAATATAATCCTCGCCGTCTAAATATTCCCCGCAATTTAGGAAGTGTGTCGTCAAAATGACATGAAGACACTTCATTTAGAGTTAGGCTACTCAGCCCCATAGAGGTAAGTAATGCAAAAATTTGCAATTGGACAGTAAAGCAGACAGAATGGGCTGATATAGGTTAAATCGCGTGCATCCGTTCTGAAATACTGTGGCCATTGCTGTAACATCCAACGAAACGTATGCTCCGTTTTTCAACGGGTAAATAGGCTTTGAAAATGTCTTACACCGCAAAGCAATTTTTGTTTGCTTTCTTGGGACCCCGCATTTTTTTCCGAGTTGTTTACTAAACACACACATCAAGACACTTGCCGAAGACAGCCAACCTTTTGTCTAAGGTCCCCTAAACAAAGCTTTACTTCATTAATATCCGAAATAATATTAGACTACTGCGATCAGTGATCCAATATTAAAAACATTAACCCGTATACATACTTTTCTCTAAAAACGAAAGCCTTTGAGTTACATCTTCACTGTCAAGACGCTCTTGCGCTTCTTCTGCAGTAAGAAGGCCGGTCAGTCTGGTCCAGTCTATTAGACATCAGGTTATCTGTTTGAGTATTTGGGCTTTTCCATAGAACCTGACCTTAAACGTTCGCCTGTGCAGTCATTTTCAGTGTTTGCCAGATTGCAAGGGGCACACGCCCTGACCATCGCCATTCTGATTACTTAAATGTATAGGCGAACACACACTTTGGCAGACTCACCTTGTCTATTTACAGTGCGCGTTTCGTCGCGTTGCCGATAGACAAGCATTTAACTTGACTAAAGGAGTTGAAAATCTGGAGAGGATATCGGTAGACCAGGAACGGTATTAAGCAGAGGTAGCAGATTTAAACTCGAAGTCATAATCATAGACGATGATGAACGCAGGGACGATAAAGAATATATATGATTCGGTTGTCACGCAACGATAAAGGTACTATGATTTGTACCGTCACCGTTTACATAGATGGCCGAAAATTTGGCAATGCCTGTTTTCTCGGTCGCATCAAAGTCGTTTAATTACATAAGGTGAAAATTTAGATTACAATGTGACAGTAATCTGCCAGCATCCAGTGGCATGTGTAGTGCGCAGTCACATTGTCCAACAGCAGACTGCACGTGAATTCCATCAGAGGAAAATTTAAAAAGCCCGCCGGTTACGATCACAAATAAAAACGGACATGCAATAATCACTTTGGTTTCACATGTAAACATGCCGTTTGCAGTCAGTCTGCAAGCTATTCTACGCGAGACGCTGTTTTAATAAGCTTGGACGTGTTGGCAATTTTAAAATTTTAGTATTGTTCCCCTAAGCGCTTATGATGTAATATTAAAAAATAATTTGCGGGACCATATTTACATGCCGGACTATGCGTGTTTTATAATGTTTTTTGCTTTTCGACTTAGTTAAATGTGGGCTTTTGCAAATGTTCTTCGTATCGACGGCGAAGCCTATGCCTTTGTCAGTAGTTAATACATTTCACCGGTAATACAAATTATCGCCGATTTCCTGTAGGTTCATTCGTCCCAACGGGGAAAAACTACCGAGTAAAATGCATAACTACTGATTTACTGAAATAATAATATCACTTAGCCTACTCGAGTAAAAAATCTCGTTCAGATTTGATGAGAGTGATGGTTATAGGAACTGACGTGTTTTCAGATGCCAGGAAAATAAGTGAAAAGATATGATTCCTGACAAAGCAAAAGCATGCAGGTTTCTTTCGAACTGTCGTTTTGCGGATGCTGATTATCCCATGCCCTGGTGCGCACAGTAATTTGTTACGCCTCGGGACTATTTAATGCAAAACAGACGCATGTTATTTTAATGCTCCAATAACATTTTAGCAATACGAAAACTAAAGGATTACCCACTGCTTTATGAGAACCTTCCTATTTTTACTCTTTTATAAAAAGCTCGCAGTTCCGTATGAACCAGGACGAATACGAAGCAGTCGCTATACGTAAAGCATGTTTGTTATAAGCGTTTGTATGATACGACTTATAGACACTTCACTTATAAATGTCTTACTCGACTGAGATTTGTATTTTGTGTATTTTTAGGGTAACAGACAGTACTTTTTGATGACCCTATTGGGGACGGCTCTCACAATACGAATGTTTAATGCACACATTAATGAACATTTTTCAGTAACATGTTTGTTTACGGAAAACGTCTTCAAGGTGCGGGACTGCGAATGGTACGACAGGAGGTCTTTTCAATCTACATATGAAATTTTAAGTTCAATTATATACAATCAGCATAAACTGCTGTCATTTGCGTAGCTTGAGACAGTCAGGGACGTGCAACATAGGGATGAAATTGAAAAAAATAAAATTTGTGGCTGACCGCAGATAGTCCTGCAGTGAGAGTCGTCGTTAATCAGACTTCAAACTATCCGGCTGTTTTTTTGAAAACAGTCATTGTATCACATGTCACTATTTCATTTGCGAGCGAGTTCCCCGGTCGAACAACAGGCTGGCTGAATGAAAACTTCTGATGGTCTGAGCGTGAACGCTCCCCATTAACTTTGTACGGATGACCGCGCATGTGACTCAAGGTCGTGAATTCAAAAAAGGCTTCAGAATTCAGCAAACATTCATGCCCGTGGATAATGCGGAATGCCTATTACAGGTCACAACTCATTTGTCTATATGATAGGGGAAACAAGTTTAACTAGTTCAGTCTTTCTGGGTATGGCAGAATCCTGAGACCGTTCACCAGTTTTGCGGCCCCTCGTCGCACCTGCCAATGACATTCCTTATTCTAAATGCGGCGGGAGGAACTTGCTGAATATTCGTGAGAGGAGTTCGGAAGGAAAGATTCTGACGACACATTTAATCCAGTGTATGATGCTCGCTGCTTTTTGAAAGACTCCTCAGCTGTGATGGCAGAGCAGCAGCTTTGAACATGTCCAGACACCAAGGTCTTTTACTGAAACCCAAATTATCGACGGCTGGTGTTCTGGAAGGCACCACCGACCAGATTCTAGTCGCAAGACTACACATTCGGATACGTTAAATGCTAGAATTCACTTGCTGGAGCATGCAGCCAACTTACTAACATCTACTTGTAATTTCTGCGAGTCGGCAACACAGCTTATTGTTTTCCAGATCTTTATATCCTGTGCAATTATCATGCCATCGCATTGAAGGTCTGAAGGTCAGTCATTTTGATAAATGGGGAAAAGGAGAGGGAAAAGACTGAACCCTGCGGAACGCCGCTTTTTACTGAAATCCATCGGGATGCAGTGGTGCCAACGATCACTTTTTGGAGCCTGGATGACAGGAAAATGTTAATGCAAATGAAAACGTTGCCCTGTACCCTTCCAAGTCTTTTGTAGGAATCGTCTTTTAGGAACGTTATCAAACGCCTTCTTAAAGTCAACGATGACCTCCACGGCACGACACTGGTCTACGGCTCTTGTCCATTTAATTCTGCGAATAAAGACAGGAGTTATCATGACGAAATTCGTGCTGAGCAGCACACAACAGGTCCCTCTGCTCCACGCGGCTCAAGCGGCTGTCGTCCCCTGCGAGGATTTGGCCTCTTTACACTTGAAAATAT
The DNA here is from genome assembly GCA_902702965.1 of Spirometra erinaceieuropaei. Classification (NCBI taxonomy): domain Eukaryota; kingdom Metazoa; phylum Platyhelminthes; class Cestoda; order Diphyllobothriidea; family Diphyllobothriidae; genus Spirometra; species Spirometra erinaceieuropaei. The sequence goes on along the minus strand of CACRXP010000055.1, from coordinate 165,463 downwards.
GGTCGGGCTCCGTCAAATTAGCCACAACGTGAGAGCTAGCGTCTCCACGCCCCACCGCTGCCGCGTGCTTGGTAATTCGCGTCCGGAGTAATCTTCTAGTTTCCCGGACGTAGTTGTTTCGTACGCAACTGTACCAGATACGGTAAACGACTCCTGACGTCTCCATCCGTGACTCTGGGTCTTTCGGCCTCATGACTTGTGGCCTGACGGTTTTTTCCCACCTGTGTGCCTGTGTTTGTGTGTGAGGTGAGAAGGCGGCTGATAGCCCCCGAGACGTTTTTCACTTATGGAAGAACCCAGCAACATTTTCGGACAGTTTGATTTTGTCTCTGGTATCGTCTTCGTATGTACCGATTTACATAGTTGCGCGGGTAGACATTAGCACTCAGTACCCGTCCAAATTGTTGTAATTCAACAAATTTGTCTTGCATTACACTGCAGTTCATCTCAACGTGGTCTTACGCAACTGTGTTTATCTATCATTCCACTGGTCATCGTCTACCATTGACTGTGTATTTGGTTCTCTCATTGACTCCAGATCACCACACGGTAGAAAAAGAACGTAATAACCAAGGAGGATCACAATTCAGCCGTTATTACTTCTTTTCTAGAGACATGAGTTCTAGTTGAAGTTTTCAAAGACCTCTACTGTGCACATTACTTATTCGCAGAAAACGGGCGTCCAGGCAAGCCCTCTGTAAAAGACATTTTCAAAACTTACATCATCTAATATGTTTAAGCTTAATTTGCCAATCAAAGATTTCAAGAATATCCTTACTTCAGGACAGAAAGCCGCAGACTAATGAATCTTAGGCTGGTCTGAATTGGACAGAAGAGACCAACAAACCTATTTTAACATTTGCTTCTTCAGAATGGTGGGTTTAATTATTAGTAGCACTGAGGTGGCAAGTGTTGGCTATCGTACCCAAAACATTTGCGGTACAGAAACCGTGCTTGAAGAAGACCTTGTACTTAATAATGATACTTTGCATCATGGCTTTCTTATCTTGTGAAGCTGGAGCCTGTTTCTTAACTCATGTTTATCAAATTAATTGAAATGGCTAAAATTACATGAAAGTATCACGTTGTCTATAAGATATTATGCAATGCGCCAAGTGGGCTTTACTATGGTCAAGCTGGGAAATCGTCCTCTGCACGAATGCGTTGATATCAGCTGGCCATAAACAGGTGAGACCACCTGTCTAAAGTTGACATACATACGCTGGAATCTGGGCAAAAATTTGTTTCTGGCAGGGCTCGCATCGTAGGTGAGAAAGACCGCGAATATATAGAGATTATCGATTCTGATAACTTATGCATCAACCTACACAGAATTTGATGCTGTGTACAGCAAATCAAGGAAAAGTGAAGAAGATATTACCCAATCATAAAATTACCCCAGTAGTACTGAAAGGTCAAGGTCCATAAACCAGGAACTCCCCAACGGCTGAGTTTTTTTCCTCGCAAGTCAAAAGCAATAACACAGCTTGACTGGCTGAGAACGAAACCGAGGGTTTCAGCGATCGCGAGATTCTATGGTCTATCCAAGGTTAATAAAACAGGAACCCCCCCTGGGGCTGATTGTTTTTCTAAGACACCCCAACTTTTGGCCTGGCCAAGGGGCTGTTTCAGCGTCTGAAATTTCTAACTCTGTGTTCGGAAACAAGCATCCACTCAGCCGAAAGATTCATCGGAAAGATGCAAGGTGTTCAGACACAGATGACGAAGTGATGGATCCTGTTGACATAATACCACTTTTCACCTCCATCACACAACACCTCGTGGTTGAAAGCCCAACAAAGTTGTTAGAAGAACGTTGGGACAAATCGGACAAAAAACGAAAGATCTTCTGAAGCACTGCTTGAAGACTTTATTCACCTTCATCTGAGCTGTGTACGAACAAGTTAAAGGTACACACTTGGTGTCACCGTTATACAACGTGATTGCTGAGGCTTTGTCACAGTGACTGGAGGCACTGGTTTCCGACCAGTACCGGCCACGACTGTCGGTACGGTATGTCGGTGACACATTTTTCATCATCAATCGGGACAAGATGGGGGAATTCACGCAACACCTCAACTACATCTTCCTGAGACATCCAGTTCGCAATGGAGAGGAAGATAAAGCGATATGTGGGGTAGAAGGTTTATTCATCGGAATTCTTCTACTCATCAGAGATATACTAATTGAGAAATGCAGGGTTTAAATAGGCCGTATGCGCTCGCATCCGATAGGTTCGTCCCGCTCTCTTTTGATTGGCCCTCCTCTCGCGCGAAAATGGCGCTTGTAAATCAATACTGCGCTTGATCGACTTGGCGTCTGATTTCCAGGACTCGATTCCTTTTCTCGCCAGCTTGCTTTCGACTCGGCCGAGCACTTGGGCACCGTCAAAGACTAACACGTGATTATTTTCTAGACTGCGCAAGGCAACGTGCGAGCGTACATTCTTTCGCTGTAGGACTAAGGCATGCTGATGCCCGTGTGTGCTCAGTCGTTTGTCCGTCATGCCGCAGTAGTTGGCTAAACAGTGTAGACATTTGCGCGGCAAATGACTCCTGGCCTCTCTGCAGGTTGTAGCCGACACTTGGGTTGCACGAGTAAGCAATGGATGGTGTTCTCCGGTCAGTGTCCAACGCCCAAGCTTAAGGGCGTTAGCGTGCGTTCAATGGTTTCTGAGACGTTGCTCACGTAAGGCAGAACGCGGACAACTTCAGGTCTTTGTGTGTCCTCACAGTCGGCCATCGTATGTCTTGATATAAACATTTGTTTCCAAAACTGTGCAGATATCCATTGGCAAGGAAGAGGTGCGATAGGGTTTCACGCTCCCGCAGCATCTTGGCTTCTGTGCTGCAGCGTCCAGATGCTGCCGTATTACCTGAACGTCAAGGAAAGGAAACACTCTGGCTTCTTCTTCTTCCATTACATCCGGACAATTTATTTTGCCATGCAAACTTTAAGGTTGCAATGTCCCCAGAGCGCAGTAACTTGCTGCCGAGTTCAGGATGCTTAAATGTCAACGCGTACACGCAGGATAAATATGACAATTTATTAATAAAATAATATGTGTTCACAAGTACAATACGTCAGAACGCTATGACAGTTCTACCTTTGATTGCAGAGGTGTGCGCAGAAGCAGTAAAATGCGAGTGAGCCTGTCTATAGTGGAAGCAGATTCGCGCAGCCTCTAACCGATTAGCTTTTTATGCAGAGTTTGAACCCGATATTATTAAAGGAAACCAGTCAAGCTAAGGCGGTAGGGGATGCAGGTGACTGGATCAGTGAAAACCTGCATTCACGAGTACCACCACACAACCTTGTCCATTGTGTACTATTGATCAGGATTTTCATCACAAGTGAAAGGAAGGCCTCGGATCCCGAATGGCGCGGTGTGGGCTTATGCTATGGTGTGCCATCGTTCCAACAATGAAGACGTTTTTTATAGATGCGTATTTTCAGCATTGCCAGCCAGACACTGATGTAGCCCCTCTGTGTTGATGCAGTGAATTCACTGCGTGGCTCGGTTTAAGGGGCAAAATATTAAGAGTCCTAACAAGGCATCTGCCATCAGTTTGTCGACGTCCATCATCCCTGCACCGTGTGAGCAGGCCTCACGTCTGCAGCACACATACGACAGAACTGCAGACACGTGCAACGTGCTCGTGACCACGACGCTGACCTTTTGACTCACCTCGTAGAAGTTTAAATACAGAATCATATTTGGGACTGCCTTACAGAATTATGCTGCACCTTTTGTGGGCTTTGCTGATGTCGGCATGTGTGCAAGGTTCACGGGGCTGCCTGTCCCCCGGCAAGTCACCAAAGAATACCGTTAAAAGTAAGCCCTATTTATATATGTATAAACCACTTCATAACGTTGCCGCCCAACTCAATTACAAAGTATTTTACCTGCGCATTTACACGACATGCTCCTTTTCATACATTGCGGATACATGTTAACGCCTAAAGGTTAGAAACTAAAAAAAACATCAACATGTATTCTCGTCACAGTTTCGGTCGTTTTGCGTAAGTTAATTTTCACAATATGTTTAACAGTTTCTCAGTCGGGCGTGTTATTTTGTTTTTTGCCTAACAAACGTTAGCCAACCTAGATACAAAGAGGTTCGTCAATCACATGTCGGCTACTTAATGCATACAATAACGATATTACAAGGACGAACGCATACAGGACGTACATTCCCATAGAAAATTTTAATGGTAAATAGTTTCTTCAACATCACTTTGCTCAACGATGCTATCTGATTCCCGGTTAATATTAGAAATAATGGGGCGAAGATATAGGTACATCCGTCTGCGTTTGCTAAACGTCAAAGATATAAGGACTTTTCCACTCAACTTGCAGCTCCTTTTGAATTGCCGAATACAAAAATCGGTACTATTAGACATGACAAATATATGGCATGAACTGTTTTGACAGCGTATGCATGGTGTGGTAAATTTGTGAAATTACTCAACTCGGTACTAAAAAGGGTCATGCAACATGAAAACGATCACAGCAATGTCAGCCAGATTGCATCTATCGTACGGCACGCGGTGTATTATTTAGCGAGACAAGTATAAGGCAGTCTGACTGAAATACAGGCGGTGATATTTTTGGTAGCGTATGACATAAACGGGGAGTGATAACAAGGTAGAAATGTGTTAGGCTCTGATGCCGTGTAGGTAAGTAATCCTGTACTGATCAAGCTCCCTCTTAAATGTGTCCAAGTCTGGGGACGCAGCAACATCCACTGGACGCTTATTAAATGCCCTCATCACTCTGTTGTGGATGGAAAACCTCCTTGAGTTCATTTTTGCCCCGGTTACACGTAATTTGAGAGGTATTCCTTCTTTCACCCATTCGGTCGACAATTACCGTCTGCTACCATTTTTTTAGGAGGAAAGCTTTTAACTAGGCTTTCCTAAACATTCCAAATTTCCGAAAAACACTAAACAGGACCTTCCGTTACGCTTGCGTTCGGGGTTCCCGAAAGACAAGCCATACAGTTTTCGCGTATGGAAAATCCAAATTTTTTTCTGTGGTATTAAATGGAGACCTTATAGGATTCATAAAAGTTAGTAATGGATTTGATCCATATTTTTGAGTATACAAGCCATGTTGGTGAATGGTAAGACATGACGTTTTATAAACGACCATTTCAAGGTATTAAATAATCTCACAATAGGAAACTTTAAAACTAATTTCTACCCTACCTCGAGTATAAACTTAAACGAAAACGTATTTGTTTGCCGAACGAGCAATAAATAAGTATTTAATGCATGTTGTTCATGAAATATAACTGGATTTTAATAGTACCGAAAATCAATTTGAAAAATGCATGATTATAAAGTGGACATATTTGCAGCGTGTAAAAGACATTTTGTCGAAAGCAGGCATCCTGAGGTAGCTGAATTATTATAAAAATATGTCGCACAGCGATTAATTTTAAAACCCCACATAATTAATCTTTTTGAAACGAAAACGCATTTAGAAATTTTGGCTGACATTTCATGAGTGAACTCATCTACTGTATCTGGCGATTAGACCACGTTTTAAGGCCTTTGAATCCAACTGCTCTTCGATATTACATCCTGTGAATGTATCGTTCCAGTATAAACGGCAGTTGTCGATTATTTCGTAAGAACATCCGCGTCATATGTTGTATCTCACCGTGATGTTTCGATCGGGTTCGCCGAGAGGACAGCCACTTTAGAATTAAGGATATGACATCTGGCATAGATCGGCATAGGGAAAGCTTATGATCATCTAGTTTACATAGCAGACTTTACGCAGTGGTATACATACGTCTTCGCTCAATTCATTTTGTAAGACATACATGCCTGTTTGTCATTTGACTCAGCTGGGACAGCAAACGCACAGGATGAGCCGACATAAGGGGGGACGGCCGCTCTCTCATCCAGTTGTTGCGTTAAACAAGGTTTTTTTTTTCGCTTCTTACTCTCCGTCTGAGCTCCGACACTGCTGAATTTTCAGCCGCTGCCGCGGTGCGCAATCCGGCTGCAACTCTCCTTGATGGAAATATTTTGGAGAAAACTTTTTAAGAGGATAATATCAAACCGTTTTTTCCTCCGCAAAACCATTTTAAATATCTCAGGATCCGTTAGATAAGGGAGTTTAACAGTTTGATTCCCGAAGCTGACTACGTGCAATACTGAAACCTTATTGGTGGTATTTGAGCATCGAGTTTAGGAGACCTTGGAAAAAGTCGAAGATTACTATAACGTGTTTCTATGGTGTGTCTGCATTTGCCCCCTAAGGTCCACGTATTACTAAGCAGCGGTCCGTACTTGTTGCGTGAAGATGGTGATTTGGCAGACTCTGGCGAACCTTTCATGGCGATATTATTGTTGCTATCCGCTTTGGGAAACTTTTTTCTAACTAACACATCAATGTCTGTTGTGATACTCTCCATACCTTTTGTACCACCAGAAATGTGTTTGAATCAGATGTGAGTGTGTTATCTAAGTCACTTGTGATTTTTATGGACTGCTCAGTCAAGCCATGCTTTTCTACCCTGGAGGGCTCTTTTTCTAGAATATATTGAAACCGTCCGAATTTAGTCCTCTCTAATTCAATCAATAGTCAACCATGCCTGTGTACGATCTGAGTAATGTTGTCACTTGCCTACCTTTCTTCTACCCTCTTGCGTGAGAGAATGATAACCATTTCTCTATTTTTCTCGGACGATTTAAGATCTTGTCCTAGTATTATCCCCACGGATTCTCTCGAGGTTTTAGTCCATGTGGCGGTCTGTCCAACTTGGATTCTCGAGCTTGCACTTTCTACGGCTGCAATCAATCCTAATATAGTCGGGTTCGATGTTGTCCCGAGCAATATCTATCCAGGCGTGACGATCTACGGCGACAGATCTGAACAGCTCAAGCCAATTTTTTCCCCTGCAAGGAAAACAAAATACCGAAGGGCAAATAATCGCTTGCATGTCTTAATGAAAGGTGTCGTGCGAAAACATTCAAACTTGTCGAAAAGCAGACTTGAATACTGTGCGTCCGCTCCACTATACCCAGGTTGGTGACCACATCAGTCATCACGGACGTCAAACCATGGTCGTTTATCGCGCATATTCCAAGAGATTTCTTGAGAATTTCGAGTAGATGCGGTTTGGAGTTATCACCTCTAGCGATGTGACTTAAGAGCCTAACCAGAAGGCAGCAGTGGCGAGAAAATGTATTCCCAACGATGTTATGTTTGACATGTAGTCCCTAAAATCATTGCATCGTGCAGAACTATTTAAATCATCAGGATCTGAAAGAACTCACCGTTCAGTTTAGACGAATTCATTGGGATATTTTGTTTCGAGGAACATGTCAGTCCTACAATGGGCCGCCTCAGATGTTTTGCGTTTGACAGTTCCTACTGGCCAACAACGAACAAAAACATTAGAGTCAAATCCGGCGTATCCGCGAAGTAAAAATCTTATGCAGATTATGATTGTTTGGAGGTTTCTGGATTGTGGCGATGGTGTCCGACGATGTCAGACGGCTTAATAGTTCACAAGAGAAAAGCTTTTCTAACTTGACATACATCTGAAAGTTGTTCATCACCTCCATGGCTAGTTCGCAGACATTAATTGAATCGGAAATTTACAGACTATTCTACGTGCTTTGAAAATCTTTAATCGATTGACGTTATTCACAGGCCTGAAGCAGTTTGCAATACATATCTGAGTTAGATGGTAGTTCGTAGCCCTCCAGGTACCGAAAACTCCCAGCTACCTGACTTACGGGACCGGTCGTAATAGGGGCTATACGGGTGGGGCAAATGAGTGGAAGCGTAAATGGCGCTTGTAGGGAATGCCTGGAATTGACGATCCTGATAAAGTGGAAACCTAATTTAAATAAGGTGAAAAATGCCAGGGAGGTAAACACTTTGGGTCTGGCGGACGTATGAGACGCCTTGCTGTTGAAGTCTGAACCCAAGAGGTAGTAAGTGCGCGATGTGGTAGGTAAAGTGCGCCCAGTTCAAACCCAGCAATGTCGAAGCGCCCGGGGGGGTGCCGTAGTTCCTTAAACTGGAAGTGCAGGAAAGAATTGCAAACTGGCCATGGCGGTGTTTACAAGGCGTCACAGTTTTCAGCCAAACCCCTGCGACTAAATACAACCGGGCTGTTCGTAAAGGCGGGGGGTGGAGGGCAACACTCTGTCAATACGACTGATGCAGTGGATGGAGTATCGGTAGACAGCCCAACTGAGCGTCGGTTGTCCTTTCGTACACGATCGCACCGGACTCTACTGGAGGTCTGGAGTAAAAAGACCCAAAGATGCAGGCAAACCGACGAAACGGAAGCCCACGCCAATACGCCTAGGATATTACCTATGCAATTAATCTGATGCAGGTAATACTGTGCGCACATGCAATTAGATGCATATTGGGAAGTATGATGAATCATAATCCGGTTAGGATAAATCTTTTACCTTTTACTTAAGATTTCCGTGTGGTAGTGCAATACAATGAGTCTATATAGACAGTCTTGCAGCGCCTCGTTCTCGGGGCGGTTAAAATGAAGAAGAAATTCATCCTGACAGGGCCTCTGTGCGTGCACCTCCCAGACATAATGAGAACGTTATCACAGATACCGAAATCGAGCCAGTAGGTGCAATAGTAGAATTAGTGGACAGGGCTACCAACTACCATCCTGCGCATATCTGATATGATGAAATGTTTACAAGTCCCTTACTTTCGACGACTTCTCTGCCAAAAGCAGATGCATGTTTAAATCGGTATGAAAAAACTTCGTAAAATAACGTCCATCGCAAATCCACGAGTAGTGTCAGCACCGGCATATGCACGATGTTCGCCATAATGGAGCATAATTACACAGCGTCTTCGCACTTTATCATCCCATGATGATGATGATGATGGTGGTGGTGGTGGAGGAGGAGGAGGAGGAGAAGGATGAGTTGCTGGTGCTGTTTACGATGATGATGCTGCTGCTGCTGCTGCTGCTGCTGATGATGATGATGATGATGATGATGATGAGGAGGAGGAGGAGGAGGAGGAGGAGAAGGAGGAAGTGGAGGAGTAGGAGGAACTTTCATGGTGAGTTGGATAAGTGTCGATGTATTAACTAAAGTAGAAAGACGGACGGCTTTTGCAAGAAACACATGATCTTGCTGAGACTGCGAATTCCAGGAAATTCTCGACTTTAAAATTTATGTGAATAGAATATGAACTACACCTATGCGAAATCACTGATGCCCGACCATCTTTACTTGGGACGGTAAAATTGCCATGCAAAACAGCCTTCGATCCACAACTATTCATGCGACGGAATGAAAACAAAGGAATTAAAGTTTGCTGTAGAGATGCATGGACTTATATTTTCTGAGAGTGAATCACCCAACTACCGACCGAAGCCCATTAACCTCTCTCTCTCGCATAAGAGGTCTGCCCCCGTCAGGATGACCGGTTAAATGAGTGGTTTAAATGGTTGGCACATAAAAGGTAATCCATAAACTGTACAACACACGTTGCTGATGATCGCACGTGATCGCGTGGACCCGTTCGACGTATTAAAGCTCTGGAGAGGCACAGGTAAATACTGTCTGACAGGTTTCCAGACACAGGTACACTCTTTGAAATACCCTTTATAAACACAACTCGTAATATAGCGATATGCGACATTAAAATGTGGTTGAGAATAAATTACCTGAATGTATTTAGTAAACTCAGGTAGCAGGAGAGACGAAGGTTTTGATAGAAAATGGAATGTAACGGTTACGTTATAGTTAAAGGTTTCAGCAAACCTCAAAATTAATTTTTTAACACACACGAACTTTGCTCTGGGGAAGGAAATCATGGGCATATCTGCACATAGGTGGAGTTAATTGTAGCAACAGTCCATTAATTTTCGTTAAAATATCCATGTATGAGTTGCCAGTTCCCGCAGTCAACGCAGTCTATTAGGCAGTAAAACTCAAAGACGAGGGGATGAGAACGGCGGTAAAAGTGCATTTATTCAAATACATTGTCATTTATTGTCATTTGAAGCCTGAACGATAACTGTTCGTGGTTACAATAACATTTCCGGGCAAAAAATTGTAGAATTAGAGGTATAATGTGCGTACTTATATGTTACACCTAGTAAGAACATTTTATAATATTTGCAGCCATGTATCCACTTTTACTTAATTCTTTTGCAGCTCGTCAAGTCTGCACACACGGTTCCTACAAGGACATCGCCCACATAGCCGAAGGTCTGCTAAAATCAACCCTTTCTGAAGCATCATTCGTTCGCTTGCCTAGCTGCACCACAAAAACGGCTGGCCGAGTGAATTCTGTTTCATTCGGCGATCGAAGCAGATGCTTACAAGGAGGTGAGAGCATGTACGCAAGGCATCATTTGTACATCTGTGATGTTGACATGTTCGCCTCTGTGGAAATCTCAAGCAGGCTGTTTTGTTACCCAAGCCTATGTGATGAGTATTTGCCAAATACGATTATTCCACCGAAACGCCTGACAGCGATATTCGTGGCGGATTACGACACAATTGAATATTCCGAAGTATTTCACCTTCAAAAGATGTTGAATTTATCAATGAAGTCCGCTGCGTATACAAATGATTGCAACAAGAAATCCATGGAGAATCAAATCTTGGACTGGGTTGAAATGATTGTTTTGACAACCGTGTGGGAAGTCCTCCAGAACGTGATTCCTGTTTCATGTCAAACAGATCCTGTATAACCTGCTTTGATTAAACGCCACTGGAAAATGCAAAATCTGTGATGTTTTCGTTTAAAACGAATTACATATGAACATTACCCTCGTGATATTCTAAATGTGTATCGCATAACAGACAAAATTATATCTTTTGCAAATTTTCCACTATCGTTTTTTGAAAGTGGGTTGTCTGGTGGGTCGGTAAGATAAAGATAAAAAATTCTGATCGTCAAGAATAAACAGGCTTTTTTGGCTGAGCCTGACCTTAGCTACAATTTTGAGCAGCCTGCATATATGCCTATCCTACAACCTATGACATGAAGTAAGAATTCAGGAATAACATTTAAGAGCAAAAAAATGTATTGACATTTCAAGACTATCAGAAATATATGTGCAATTTAAAAACATGCCATATGATAGATAAAATACAACTCAGACTTCCGTGGCGTTCAAAATCTTATCAAATAAAGGAAAAGATAAGGATTGTGGACACGATAAGGGTGCGACATTTGAAGAATATACTTAACATACATTCGGATAATGAGCTGCAGATTGTCGCGTTTGTCTAAATGACTAATTGGTCACCCGAATCCGAGCTGCTTATTATCGGAATGTCATAAATGTTTTAGTTTCTGACGAGATAAAACCTTAGAAATTCAACAGATATTTTGAGGCCCGTTCTAGCACACGTACCCAGCGCTGTCAGTTGTCTTTAAAGTGAAACACAACTGCATGAAATGTTGATGCGGAATCAAGTGTTTGAATATCATTTCCACAGTTTGCTTCGTGGAACACATCTTTTAAGTTAATGTACGAAAAGGCTTTAAAATATTATATCTCGTGCTATTTGCGCAGGCATCGGTTGACAAGGTGCTGGAGTACGCATTAACTTCAAATACTCGCCGACGAAAATGTATTTCAACAGCTTTTTCTTTCAGACTACTGTAATGTATGTCGAAGTGACGTTTTAGTTTGTAACTGATTTGGTGTTTGATGTTAAACTGCAGTATTGGTGTCGTTGTGGCCGCTTCGATGAAGATTACGGTTTGTAGGTCACCCCAGTATTTGCAACAGACGAGGACACCAGTGACGACCGAATTCTTCTTCTCACTCTCCACTGTCGTAATTTGTTTATCCCGGCGAATCCGGTAGATGTGCACTTTTGGCGAAATTACCTGATTCTTATTGATGAGGACAAAATCGTCATCCACATACAATGTCCAGTAACTCGATCTGTGATGTAAAACGCAACCTAATCTATTCAAAATTTTGACGAGCGCTCTTGTACGTGGAAAGTATCTTAGTATACATCAGCGGTCTGCAACATCACCTGGAATTGGAGTTGCACAGAGCGACCCTCTGGTGCCAGCTTATGAGGTCGAAAACATTCTCACAACGCAAAAACATATTTTATTTGATCCGGTGCGCTTGTGCACAGGCAACTACGTTGGCAAAACTGGAAGATTGCCTTGGACACAAATGCTCAAAATGCCGCTAACACATAAGTCTCTGTTCCTTGAGCGACACTCGACCATACCTATAGGTTTTGATGAGGCCAAAATTCTTGCAAGAGGCGTCAACCGAGTGAGCCGAGAGATGCTGAAGCCCTGACTCGTTAGACCCAGTAGAGCATCAAGCATTGTGGGCTTCTGGCCATAAGGTCTGTACTTAGACTTGACCGGAATAAAGGAATAAGCCATTTGGGAAAGTCAAGGTCTACCGACAAATGAAGTAGCAACAATTCAAATGACCGAGTAATATTTACGTTTAGAATCCACAAAGGTGATAACATTTAATGCATTGCAAATTCGGTTGCAGACTAAAAAGCAGCCATTGTTAGCCCCGGTGATAAACAAGGGAGTCGACTATAAACGGCATGGCACCTTATACGGCGAAGTGGCGTAAAGTGAAGGACTGACGGGCATTTTTATAAGTACACTTGCGATAGATGAAAAATACTGGTAGGTAATCAAGGAAGCAATTTTTTGCTGATATTTACTAGCAAGAGGAGTGCCTTTATATGCACCGACTGTCGGAAGATAAGTTTTAAACAAAATTAAATTTGGACAGTTTTAGAGTTGCGGTACAATTATCCCCTAAGACTGCTCTTGGATGTTCTATGTGGTTCGTATTTTTTTTTAAATTTTGAACAAACTATATTTGATACATCCGTTCTCACTTTGTTGCACTGGTAGATATGTTAAATTAAGGTTGGGGACAATACCAAGTGCGAATGCAACATTATCCAATTATAGAATGAATAAGTATGGCTATTTCAAGCTCAGTAATTAAACTATTTAGCCAACCGTTAAAACCCATCGGTTGGTCCTACTGATTTAGAATTCAAGCCCGTAACTCAGGCAATATTTGGAGATTTAATTTTGAGTATATTTAAATGAGACTTGACTGGGCAGTAGGTAAATATAGAATACCTCCTGTAGTAACGCGTTGTGGATCGCGTGCTTCGAACGATTAAAAAGCCTAAAATGCTCTAGGTAGTGATTTGGTGGACAAAATAACGAAGAACAACGTTGTGTGCACTTCAGAAAATCTAAAATCTGCATATTTTATGACGCTTGATGATGACTTAAAACATTCTCATGTGAACATGACTCATTGCTCTCTTTCTCTACATACAGCTAGATGACCAGCATAATTAAGTTATTAAGCATATGCTTCAGGTAATTATATAATCTCCAAATCGCTTTAACATAAGCGAAAACTTCAAGTAGCTGAGAAGGCAGGATGCATCTGCGAAAGACGGAGAGTTAACGGATAATAATAGTATTTCTTATGTTAACGGCATCATTTGGAAATATCAGAAATATGATGTGAATAATCGTCTTGCGTTTATCTCGTACGACAAATATTAGTGTTACGCACGCTGGATAGATGAGATCAGGTATGATAAGTTAAAATAAATGCTCAGACCTTAACATCAGATGAAAATTAAAACAGAGTTGTGTGCCCACGAAGAAAAGACAGTGCAAAGTACTGCAGAAGTGAGGGAAATTTTCCGCGACCCCTTCATGCAATCACAATGAACCTTCGACCTGTGTCTGCTGTGTCTGTCAAAAAGTCCTAAATTAACTTGTCTGCTTAAGGACGGCAATTTAGTTCGCAAACCAGCCAAGTTTGCGGATTTGGACATCAATGGAGACGCTTTATAGTTGTCGCATTTGGCATATTGCTATCAAAATTTACCATGCACGTTTTCTGTATTGCTTGGATGTTATCAATCTTGTCGGAGTTCTATAAAATAGAAGCCTAAAGGATTTTTGCCTTACACTGTAAAACAGCAGTTGCCTACAAAAAAGCAAACCGAGTGCAGAATGACTAGAGCGAGTGCAATTTCCTTCAGACATTTAAAATGATTATAGAATTTTTAAACTAACATCCGGCAACTATGTGCCTTCTAATACCAAAAAACACAAACCGACGACTATTCGTCAATATCTGTTTAAACTTGCCCATATGAATCTGATATGAGTGAATTTTACGTATTAATGCTTTACAATGTCAAACAAAGTGGCTGCTTGCATTTCTGGGTTCACGTTCTCATAAAGCGTGAGCGGAATATGTTTGCTTCTACCGAAATTTCGAGCCAGCCCGGATAAGGTATCAGCAATCCAGAAAAAAAGGTCTCCATCCCTTGAATTTATTGTCTGCCCTTACTAACATTTGTGCATAGGTTGGTCCAGACAGCGGAAACAAAGTATTTAAAGCACACAATGGCCAAGTAATAGCATGATCATTACAATTATCAGCAGGGGTGTTAACCATGGGGGGTCGCATTCGATATGATAGCCGCTTGTCAGTCTGAAAATTTGCCGTTATCTTCATCTTTATTGACGCCTGGCATATCGATTACTCGGCAAGTTGTTTTGCCCGCCTTCTTTTTTGGTGGCCAAAAATTGTTTATGCAGGATAAGAGCAAAAATTATCTGGAGGAGTTGATTTTGCCTGTAACGCGAATGGAAATCAACAGATCAAGCCTCGCATGGCTAATACTGTTTGCAAGAATTTCTAGCATATATTGATTAAAGGTGTAACTGATGTCATCGAATCAGCCGAGACTTGTCGGCTAACTACTTGTGGCCGCTGAAAGTTCAGCTTTTTATCATTAGGCATAGAACTCAAGTTTCTATGTTGCAATCGTGTGAAAAGCGGCCGACTTGTGATCAGAAAGCGAGCCCGCAATGGCTCCTCCTTAGCATGGTCTTTATGGCCCTCCCACTTCGTCCGATCCGAGCCAGGTGTGACGGCACACCTTGAGGCGGTTTCGTCTGTGCGAACCCCTCTTTGGCGTTGTTTAAAATCCTGGTCATTGGTTATGTTGAGCAGAAATTTTGGGATGGAGCGTCAAAGTGCGAGCTCGACCGTGTAATCCACCAACGCCTTCACCCGACTCCAGTTTTTCTGACTGCTTTGACACCGCGTCCAGGTGGAAGAGGAGAAGGGAGTGTGGTACATGCTGTATTTTTTACATTCACTGTAAACCAAATCACGCTCAAATCACCGTGCCCGCCTAACCTTGCTGTGGAGCAAACGGTGGACCTCGTGCTTTATGCACAATCGCACCGCATCTATTAAATGATCGCAATTGTTTTGGCCTCAAGACATTATACCACTTGGTTTTCTTCGGTTTGTTTACGATACCAGTAAAATGGATTCGAGAAAACTGCAAATACACTCCAAGACGTACCTCGCGTATGGGTGTGAGCTGATAAAATCTAGATTTCCGTTAGATTTGGGCATGTAATTGCTGACGAAGTTGCGCGGGTATCCATACTCTTCAAGAAGCATGTATCAAAGATATTACAATGCCTAATCTTTCTTTTCTAACTCGGTCCAATGCATCACCGAGCTCCGTAATATATCGTTACAGCTACATTTCTGGTCAAATGTGTGGTCGGAACTAAAACCAGGTAATTGCGTCTTGTTTGTCGTTTTGTAAACACTATAATCTTAGCACGAGAAAATCTTTGCTGCGTACGTAAACAATAAGCGATACAAGCTGTCCTCTTTTTTCATGTTTTTTCGTGAATTACTTGTAAAATAAGGCGTTGTTACAATATTCCCGGAATTTCAGCGTTTAATTCCCTAAGATGACATCAAAATCGTATTTAGCGGAATTTTAGATGGGTAGCATTTTCCATAATTGCAGAACCAGATCACGCATGTGTCCGAAGGGTTGCGAAACTATATTAGGTGGGATAACTCATAAAATGCCAATCGAATTTTTAAAGGCGTTTTCGTTTTAAAAAGCCTAATTAAGTAGTGCTGTAAAACGGACCATATATAATAATTTGATTATTGTGTGATGACGGCCATCAAAATAACTCTACTCCGACTGCATGCAAACACACACTAAAAGCGGCTACTTAACCGTTATGCATTTTTCTTATTGATTTTCGATGCCCTTCGACTTTCAATTATATTAAATGGAAAACATTATAAAAGCGTTCATTCTTCTGCTTATTTGGTAGGAATTTCTTCGCCTATAAACTTTAACCTCGAACACGGAGTATTATTTGGTTTTCGAAAACCTTTCCAATTCCGAAATAATTTTGAACTCGATCTGCCGTAACGTCTGCACTCAGGTTTTTGAAACCACAGGCCGCGCTGTTTCTGCGTACAAAAAACCGTACATTTGTCTACGGTATTAAGAGGAGACCATACGGGATTCATAAAATATACCAGTGGATTTGGACCATATTGCTAACTTTATAAGCCGCATGTATAAATGGGGAAACATGGCGCTGTATAAACGGCCATTTCACAGTATTTAAAATTCAAAATATAATTTTCTTCGACTTAACAATTGAAAAAAGACGTCATTTTCTGTCGAATAAGCAAAATAATGAATACTTTTGTGCATATTTTCTGCGAAATATATTGAATTTTTAAGGGTATCGAACAACAATGAAAAAATGCCCGCTACTTAAATAGCCATTTTTACAGAGCGTAAAGTTTCAGTGCAGCCGATAATAATTTTTTTCGGTAGACGGCATCCTGATATAGCCCTATTATTATTGAATGACCTGCATAATGGTCTATTTCACAGCACTACTTAATTAATCTTTTCCAAACAAATAGGTATTTTGGAATTTCGGTTAGCATTTCATGAGATAGCTCGCATACTGTAATTAGCTTTCCTTTTCTAAGTTTGCCCGCGGTTATTTTAAAATCGAAATAGGTCTTTATGAGAAACATTAAGACCTGAAGTAGCTGGACGTTTACGTGGCATTTACCACTTTCACCTTAATTTCGAACGTGATCTGATGGTCTCAACTGCCACTTTCTCAGAAATAAACGCAAGACACATTGCGCTGTTGTTTGGTCAGACGAGCACTCGCCTCGGTTTTATCGTAAATTTTGTTTGTAACTGGGCTGCAATCTTTGGAATCAGCGGTCGGAAACTTAAGACGTCAAAAAAGCCTGCTTGCTAGTCCTTAAGCCGAACTGACTTTTGATCCCAGAAAAAGTAGTAGATGGACGCCTTCGTCTTGCGTTGGTCGAGAGGCTAAATCAGGACTAGGCAATAGGTATATTTACACCAATTTATATCGGTTCATCTCGAGAACACTTATGCGGATATATGAATAGAATTCACTGTTAATAAAATCCACTGGTCAATAGTTGGAAATAAACAGTCTTAA
Organism: Spirometra erinaceieuropaei; assembly: GCA_902702965.1. Classification (NCBI taxonomy): domain Eukaryota; kingdom Metazoa; phylum Platyhelminthes; class Cestoda; order Diphyllobothriidea; family Diphyllobothriidae; genus Spirometra; species Spirometra erinaceieuropaei. Next base: position 148,104 of record CACRXP010000055.1, on the reverse strand, counting down.
GTTGCCTTCGTCCATGCTGAAAGCCCAAAACCCACAAACAGTGCAGCAGGGTGTTACGATACGAGACTGAGCATGCCTCGATATTTGTGTTCTTATAACCATGACACTTATTTCACACGTGCCCAGAAAGCAATTTTGCGTTCGGCGGCTTTTGGAATTTGTTCGACATGATGGACGGAGCAGTTCGAATAAAAAAGGCAACATTCGGCCACCATATCCACATGACTAAAATCCGGCTGTTCTGCCGAGTTTTTTATTATTTAAATCTCCCATCAACTGATGGTTATGAATGTATGTTATATGCTTTGCAGTCCTTTAAATTCTGCATAAACAGAATAGATTTTTGGATTTTAGACTACTGCTTAAAATAACCTTTTTCATATTATCCTGTATGCATTTGATGCCTTTGCAAGTACATATGACGGGCTCCGTTGGTCGTAGCTAAAACAAAGTAGAATGAGACAGGATTTTGTCTTGAAATGATGCAGTATGTGTTATTGAAACCTTAATGTATTCTTTCTTCGTGCATAAAATGCAAACACGATGTTAATTGCTACCAAATGAATA
>CACRXP010000055.1:67616-146209 GCA_902702965.1 Spirometra erinaceieuropaei | reverse complement strand
TGCCAGGTCCGGTGGGATGGACGTGAATAATGAAACCACGTCAAAGGACACCATAATCTGCTCCGGTCGGACAACTTTTCCTCGGATGTCGGCCAGGAATTGGGAGGCCGAATTGATGGAGGTCCTTGAGCCTTCTCGGAGAAAGTTAAGTTTTCGGGCCATCCACTTGGATAGATTATAAGTGGGGCTGCCTTTCAAAGCAACGATCGGTCGAAGGGGAACATTGGGCTTGTGGATTTTGGGTAATCCATAAAACCGGGCCAGTGCCGTGTCCGTTGGTTTCATCTGTCGCCATTCGTCTAGCGATATAGCACTGTTTCGCTTGAGTCGGTTCAGGAGTCCAGTTAGTTGACCAATCATCGATTTGGCTCGCGCTCCGTTCCCGCGGCCATGGGGCGAGACCCAATTTCCAGCCAAGGGTGCACGCAGTCACGCCACCGTGAGACGGTGTGGGACACAACTTATCGAGAATACCACCCGCTGCACTCATATCTCCCCCCCCCCTTCATGGCGTGACTACAAAAACCGCTCATTTGATGTTGCCTTCTCACAGTCTCTGACGATGGCCTCCTGTACGAGACCGAAAGCTCAGACTAATAAACCCACTGTCCCAGAGATCGGATCTTCATCTTCTTTACAACAAGAACCTGGGATTCGCATATTCGCTTCCATCCACGAAAAAATCCTAGTTGGGAAAGCGCTTGGGAATTTAGATGCGTCATCAGCAGTGTCTCCGAGCGTCGGTAATTGCGGTTGGAAGGTTTAAAATTTGCTAATTCGGTTTTTGCACGCTAGTCGGATTGCTTGAACTTTGGAAATTTACCAAAGAATTATTTTTGGTTACTGCGGTTCAGTCAGTGCACATGGTCCATGCCGAATAAGCGTGGTTTCTAAAGTACGTCTAGACAAGACACACTTTTATCGTTCATTAAAATTTTCCACAAGATGCGGCTGAAACGTGGCTAGAAAAGCATTCTTATCGACCACATTAGCACTTTTTTATGTACAATTTTTTTTCGGATTCTGGGACTACATTTGCGAAAGTTAAATCTTCTCCACTAAATCCTCAAGGGCAAGTTAAACGAAAAAATATGCCAGATCGTTTGACCTGTCAGACAGCAGCACACTGACTTTCCATCAGTACACATTTTGTGAATTCACATAGCTCATACCACTGTCTGGACCTAGCTCATGAGAACAATGAATTGTGGAATTCGACAAGTTTATTGCGCCTGTTCATTACCAGCGCATGTGGTCACAGTCATCGCACTGCGAATACAGCATAGGGCATGATGTCGGAGCAGCAGTCCTTGAATGACGCGAATAAATTAAGTAAAGTGTCTCAGTCAATTTACCGCTCAGGAAATCTGTCATGACGACTAGCGCGGCAAGGATGTAGACTTCGGCCATCTATTGTTACTTCGGCAGGAAATTTATTTGTCGAGTTTGCCTTATTTTGAAGAAAACGTCGGCAGCAAAGGGCTTCTATCGTATTGATACCTATATCTGTATTTTGTCTGTGACTGATGGCCCAACTAACCCGCGGCTCAATACTGCTAAGTTTCAGTTCAATGCTCAAACAACCGGTCTTCAGATATCAAGTCCTGCAAACATGCGGTCTGAGACCACTTAGACAGAGAAAACTTGGTGAATTTTGCATTGTTGAATTAATCTAGGTCTTGCATTGAATTCGACGATGCTCGTGTTATTAGATCCCATCTGATCTCGAATCGTTTACTTATACTTAAAGCGAGGCACTAAATAAGGTGTCCTACAAGGCGTTAATCTCAAATTTAAGAAATCGATTTTTACGATGGCATATTTGCTCACAATTAGTAAAGATTCTAGGCGATGAGGAAAACGGAACTCAATTTCATAACATCCAGTTAAAATAAGAAGAAGAAGTCGACAATAAATTATCAATTATGGGCGATTTATAAAAGTATACGTCGGCGAAACTACTGTTTTTTTGACATTCGCCAGCACAAAATTGGTCACATCCTCTAGCTGCAGAATGCTAACCTTTTGCCAAATCAATATTGATTCGAAACATTTTTTAGCGTTTTAAACTCTAATGCATAGGTAATAATTAAATACACCAGGAAGTCAAATGAAATGAGGGCTGCGATCACGTTGTTTTCTGTTGCGGTGGGAGCTGAATAAGGTGTGTTGGCAAAAAGGAGGTGTTCTGTGCAGAATCGCAGAAGAAAATAGTCAGGCCCAGCAAACCTGAGCTTTGAAAAAGGTGGATGTTTTAAAGCTTTTGTTAAATTTTATGGCATGCTTAGGCAGGAAATAAGAACGCACTTCATATATCTAGAGTACTGTAACATTTTTATCGCATTGCATGATGGTTATGCTATTATGCCCCTTCCAACCTCGTATTCCGTAAAAGTATTTTGTAAATAGATGGCAAACTATCAATTAACAAAATGGGCTCAAATATACCGGAAGAATGTCTCCATAAAGATTTTTGCTCGACATTCTTATAAATAAATTTTGCTATGTCGAGGACAGATTTGCGTAATGAATGCGACAACGTCCTAGCCGAAAGGGTCCAGTCGTGCTCTATTTTCGCACATCTAGCTTAAATCAGAAGAGGAGATTATTAACAAATCACAAATTCTAAACGCTTTATTAACGGACATGCTGTTGCACAGAAGGAGTAGTCATGTCCTCCCGTTATAGAATGCGCTACCTCTTCTTCAAAATCATTACTATGTGGCAACATTTTGAACGTCTTGCATACATTTCGTTGACGACAATGAAGACCGTGAAGGGTAACAATAGTCGCATACCCTGCGGGAATGAAATGAGATATCTCTAGCATCAGTTCATAACATTGAATTTAGATCCAAACTCATAATACATCACAGGAGGAATGACCCATATTCTCTCATGCGGACTTCTGTTATTTATTCATTTTGCGTAAACGTCTCAGGTCTAACAAACAAACACGACTAAAATCATGTAATTTTATTCACTTGGACAATTTTATGCCAGATTATGTGCCAACTTCAGTCAAAATAATAGGACGACGAAGTAAAGTACTGAAGTCACAAATGTGGCTGTCAGGGCTCACTTTATTCAAGTGACTAAATTTGGTCAGACGAAACAATTTTTGGGCTAAAGTTATAAAAGTGTTGCAATTATGGGGACAAAGTTGGTGATGATAACGAAGAAAGGGGGATAAGAGATGAGTTTTTCTCCATGAGTTTGTAAATATTATGGGAAAAGATTATTAAGTTGGAGGGGTCAGACAATTTGAATATGTACTTATCACATTAGTGAACAAATGGAGATAAAATACTTCGGATATTCATAAATAAAACTCCTTTGCAGAGCACTATAATCTCATCAAAATAAAACATTATCATGCTGCAATATGAGCTAAGATCAGTCAAAATAGCAGGAAGGAGAAACGAAGTGCACATGCCATTATTGTGTCTCCAAATGTATAAATCATAAAGACCGCAAAACGAAATACTTTTTTGACTGACTTCATCATGATGTTTACAATGCAGATGGCACTGTGGATGATAACAAGGAGAATCGGGAATTCGAAGATAATTTCATATTTGCAATTTAACAGATGACAGGTAGGTACATTCGGAGTAGTCAGACAATTTTGACGCGGCCTCTAAACGGCAGTAAACATAGCCGGAATGCTGGCGTGTTTTAGGCGTTTTAATGCTGTGGCACGACGTTCGAGATTCGTACACATTTCTCTTCGTGTTGACCTTGTCTCTGAGAGTAACTTCCAGCGGCATGCCTCATAAAGTTTTAACACGCAGCCGATTTTGCTAAAGGACTTCTGAGGTCCACAGATTGTTGTTGTTAGGGGTTTTTGCAACATAATTCACGATGTCCTTACAACGGCACTTGTACCGTTAACATCATCTAGACAATATAATCGCTCAAATGCAGATATCTCACATGGAGTGGTTGCCAGTATTTACCTAATGCTGCAAGTCTCAACACATTTGCAGCCATCTGAATTGTTTCGTCTCCCGGCGACTCCTTGTTGGACATTCACAGACTGACCATCTACCCCCAGCACGCAGCTGCGTTGCCATGATTGCAACTCAACGCGTCTTCGGATTTACGTTGAGACGTAGGCCATTGTTGTTTCAATCTAAATACTGCGGTCGAGGTTTTGCCACCAGAGTAAACAAACGTATTTAAGATTCTGAGTGGAGCTCCATTCATGATAAACCGTCGAGAAATTTACTTGCAATAATAAATTCTGCTGTTTATGCAAGCTTTAAATACTTCATGTGTTAGACAGACAAGATGGTTGTTATGTAGATTTAATCAGCGATTTCTTTGCATTAGTATTCAACAGGATGCGTGTGTAGCAGGAGGCTAGGATGTTTTTCCATCGATGCAGGTTTGAGCTTTTTTATGCTCATGGGGCCTAACTCACTTCTGATCCTATGGTAATTTCAAGCGGCCTGACGCATTTAATGTGGGGGTTAACAGTGCCTGAAAAATATCATGGCCTATATTCCGAAGAAGCAATTTCCATAAGTAATGATCAATTAGACCGATTTATATTTCTCATTATCTTACGGGGTAATCCTACAGTATTTCAAACTCGGCAGAATGTTGATTTATGAATGCTCCTCTTCTTCTTCACCTTCTGTAAAACCGCAATCGGTCAAGAATGACAAGATATTTCACATGCATTTTTTATATTGATCTTTGATGGTCTTATGAATTTAAAGACATTTCGAAAAAACTAAACGAAACATACTTTATTTTACTACTTTGTTAGGGAATTGTGTCACAATTGAAGAAGGAGTTTAATTAGATTTTGAAACGTTTTCTAATTCCCGAATAATGTGGGGCATTTCAGCCGTTACATTTGTGTTTCCTGAATTCATTATACAAGCTGCTTTGTTCCATGTATGAAAGCCTTACAATTTTCTATGTCTTTGAACAGGTTTCATATAGAGTACATACAATTACGCACTTGATGCGGAATATGTTGGACATTACACGAATGGTAGCGGTAAACCGACAGGTTGGTGGACATTGCAATTTCTTAAAAAATCTCATAATAAGGCACTTTTAAAACGTTATTATAATCCTTCTTTCGATATAAAATATACAGATGACGCGATTCTCTATCCAATGAGTAAAAAGAAGGCCTTTTTTCCATATTAAATATATTTGAACATATAAGGAAATCGATAATTAACGTGAGAAACGCATGCCAGTAAAGAAGTTATTCTTGGTTGAGTGCAAGTAATGCAGGAGATCGGAAAAAATGCATTCATATGTTGCTATACTGTTAGGCCTAAATCATCTAAGTTATCCCTTCTAATCGGAAACGTATTCCAGAATGTTGGCCACAATTTCATGTCATCGGTCACTCACTGGGATATGTGAAATAGAAAGAGACCATAATGGTTATGCAATTGTAATGTTGCCCATTAATCAAACCAGTTCCAATAAACTTTCCTTGCGCATGCAGAATATTATTGCAAGCACTCTTGTCAAGGAAAAAGATACAAAAAAGTCTTTTATACTAATAGCTCACGTAGACTAGGTGGACCTGAGAAATGTATTACTACTAGTTCTTAGTCTATCATTGACTAGATATTAGGTACTCTAATATATTCAAGATCAAAACGTGGTAGAAAAAGAACAAAAATACTAAGGAGGATCACAATTCAGTCGTTACTATCGCTTTTTAGAGACATGAGTTCTAACTGGACTTCTCAAAGGCCTCTATCGTGTGCATTACTTATTCGCTTAAAAGAGCTGTCTAGACAAGCCCTCTGTAAAAGAAATGTTCAAAACTTACATCAGCCGATATCCTTAAGCCTAATTCGCCAACCAAAGGTTTAAGGAATATCATTGGTTCAAAACAGAAAGCCACATGCGATCGAACCTTAAACTGGTCTGCATTGGGCATTACAAACCCATAAACATTACAAAACACCTGATTTTTCAGGTAAGCGAGTACAATTATTAGCAACATTAGGATACCAGGTGCTGATTGTGGGAGCCCAAAAAGTTTACAGTATATAAACCGTGTTTACATAAGACGATGTATTTAATAATGATACTTTATACAACGGTTCTATTATCTTGTGAAGTTGGAGCCTGTTCCCCTCGTCCGACACCTCAAATATCTACAATTAAAGGTTTGTATCCGGATTTGCATATAAAGCACTTTTTTAAATTTTCAAGAATATTTCCACTTGCCATTACAAACTTAGTTGACCAACGCACAATCATATATTCAGTTTGCCAACTGATTCGACTTTAAATATACGATTTAAATTTGTAACAACATCTGATGCAAGATTTGCTTCGGGTAAAACAATAAAAGTAAAAAGATCAATTATAAATATTTTATCCATAGTGTTTTTACTAGGGACTTTATCCAGGTCAATTCGCTAAAACAAACTTATTAGTTACTTTACTTATTTTAATTGACATATATGAAATGGCTATCAATATATCCAATTATTACGTGATTTATGACATTTCCTATTCGTAGGTTACCACGTCAGTTTTACTACAAATAACTGAGTGAAAATATACGCAGTAATATTGCCGCGAACAAAGGTTGAACGCATACATAAAACGCATTACGGAAATGCTGAATACGACTTGTTACCGTCATATCTTTCTCACCAGTACAAGACATACTTAATTGCGTGAAAAATCCTCATGGATATTTAGTTTGCGTTGGGTTGACTGCATATTTCTATGCATTTCCATCTGGTTCATATATATATATTGTTGAAAAGAGCTGGGTTTCGTGGAACAAGAGGATTTAGGGCGTAAATTTTCGATGCTCGCTCCCCAGGTCGTCTTCAGGCGCAAACGGGAAGGAAATGTGAAAGCAAGAAACAGCTAACATCAGAAATGCACATGAAATCGATACTTGCATGTCGTGTGTGCCGGTATACGGCCGCCGTGCGTCGACCTGAGCTGGTTGCTTCCTTTATCTTCCATTTAAAATGCGGCAAAACTGGAAAATCTGTTTCATTCCGTAGATATTAACATCAGTTAGCAGTGAAGAAGCGCGACCGTCTATCCAAATCGGTTAAGCACACAATGTACAGTGAAGGCAGTGCAATCAGACATGGTATGCATTAACCTGCATATCGATCTGGATGTCACATGCAGAATCTTTAAGGACAAATTCCAATTGCCTCAATTAAGCCAACGATAATGACTTTGGTCACTGATAGAATCCGTTCAGAAGATGAAGATGCGATAGCTGGAACAAGAATTTGATTGGTTTGACTTTTCTGATTCTTACACGAATCCATCTTCAGAGGCATTCACAGATAAAGGTGCTGGTGGCACCAGGAATGCATTATTTATAGCACGTGGCTGCCGTGAACCGTATGCGCAGTGCAATTAACAGTTCTTGAAATTACCGCTGGGGGCGTAATTGATGCGGTGGTGGCTTGTCGACCCGAGCCGTTAAGTACCGTGATTTCGTCCTCTGTGCTGGATGCTAGTGTGACGATTGCTCGGCAAACTGGCTCACTGTCACCGTGATAATTGCCCGCCCGCACCCTCCCCACGTGACTGGTTCTTCTGCCCAGGGAAAATCGCAGTACGGAATAGGTTACCTGGGCGTCTTTGTGCTTGTTGATGGATTGTGGGCCTGAAAACCATGACACGAGCGGCTCGCGGCTCACACGGTTGTCACCCCTTGCGATGATTTTGCCCTTATGAAATCTGAAATTATGGCCGGGTCCCGTCGAGTGCGCCGCCGCCGCCGAAGAGTTAGCCTCTCCTCGCCTCACTGCTGCTGTGTGTTCGGCAATTCGCGCACGGTGTAATCTCCCAGTTTCTCCGACATAGTTGCTTTGTCCGCAACTACACCAGATCCGATAAACGACTCCAGACGTTTCCTGCCGTGGCAGCGGGTCTTTTGGCCTCATGACTTGGCGCCTAATGGTTGCTTCCGGCCTGTGTGCAACCCCAACTCCAAGTGGAGTGAGAAGACGACTGACGGCTTCAGAGACGTTCTTCACGTACGGAAGAACCTGCCTAAATTTGGGGCCGGTTGGATTTGGTCTCTGCTGTCCTTTTCGTATGCACTGGTTGACAAAGTTGCACCGGTAACCATTGGCGATCATTACCCGTCGAAGAATTTGTAATTCAGCGACATTGTCTTCCATTTCACTGCAGTGAGTCTCAACGCGCCGATATAGCGCCCTTACGCAACTGCGTTTGTGACTGATCGGGATGTTGCTTATTGAAGATCAGTTTTTGCGTCGTGTTTGTCGCTTTCCTGAGCAGTTTGGTTTTTAGGCCACCATAATCTTTGCGGCAGACGAGAAAATCCAGGAAGGCCAGCTGACTGTTTTCCTCCTCCCCTATTGTAAATTTAATGTCCGGGAAGACGGCGTTGAGATGTTCTTTGAATGTGAGCACCTAATCCCGTTTGATACCGAGCCCAAAATTTTGGTCTGTGGTTACAGAAAGCCAGGGACTTCGGACGTTTTAGGACCGACTCGGCTATGAGTCCCGAAATCGGCGAACCCATTGGCGTTCCCTTCACCTGCTCGTAGAGTGTTCCGTTGAACGTAAAGTATGTCTTGAGACAGAACTTCAGGAGCTGGATGATTTGGGCGTATCCGAGGCGATTCTTTGTTTCGTGGTTTTTCTCTCGTAGGACTATTTCAATTGTCTCATTTGCCAGGTCCTGTGGGATAGAAGTAAAAAAGGACGTGACATCAAAGGAAACCATGATATCGTTTGGCAGAAGCCTTACTCCTTTAAGTTTCTCCAAGAATTGCGATGACGAGCTGACTGTGGTGTTCGAGTCGGAGGTCAGAAACTTGAGACGTTGGAACAGGCACTTTGACAGTCCGTAGGTTGGAGTGCCCTTTAGTGATACGATAGGCCGGAGAGGAGCGCCCTCTTTGTGAACTTTTCGGAGACCGTAGAATCGGGCTAGGGTCGTTCCTTGCGCTCTCGTCATGCGTCCGTCGATTGGCAATATTGCAAATGAGTTCTCCATTGCCAACAGCGTCGTGTTAATCTCGCGTGTCAGCGTTTTCATGGGGTTGGATTCACATAGGACATGGGACTGACGATCGTCCAACAAGCTTTTTGCTTTTTGATTGTAGTCTGTCCTGTCCAATACGACCGTTGAACGCCCTTTGTCCGCAGGCACGATAACGTGGTCGTTGTTGCCTCTGAGTTCCTTAAGTGCATCGCGCTCGACCTTGGAAAGCACGTCACGCTGCCTATGAGCCATGAGGAGGGAGGACACTTGGTTCGAAGGAGGTTCTTCGTTTCGTCTGTCTCACAAATCTGGCCCAGCTGCGACCATGTTGGCACTTTTGTCATCGGCTGTGTTGAATGAGGCTTCATGTCATAAAACCTGCATTTGTTCCTCCGTCAGCTGCTTCGACTACAAGTTGTCCACCAGTTTGTCGTTCTTGGATGACATTGGAGCAGGCAGCTTTTGAAATGTGCTCTCTAGGGCCGCTTCGCGAGTTGCTTTATGTTCGCGGGTTTGTTCGGCCAGCCTTTGCTGAAGCAGTTGTATGCCGTCCTTACCCATTAACTTGCTGCAACTTGCTTTCTCTTGTTCAATCCTCTGACGGTATTTGCGAATCCGTGAGTGACAGTCTTGAAGGAGCACTCAGATAATTCATCTTCTGTGCTGAAGTGCTGCGCGTCTCGCCAGCTCTGTGTTGACCGGAGGTTTGTATGGAAGACACTTCGGCAGCACATTGTTGTCAAGACACCTGTGCAGAAATCGAATCTGCGCATATGTAGACGACTCTCGAAGGGTAAAGGTTACCCACCGCCGAGCCGACCGGAGCACTTCGCGCCAAAAAATGTTGCTGATAGAATCGAATGTCTCTGATGATGGATTCGAGAGAAAATCCGAAACGTTAGGACAACAAATTTCTTGTTCCAGTGATCGCATGTTCATCTTCTGAACTGCTACCTGAAACTCACCTGTTCGTTTCTATCAACGATAGAATCCGTTGTCATACTCGGTTTAGAATATAATTGTTTTACCGGCCCTTTGTCTGAAAACGAGTTGGCGAACCAATCTCCACAATTCGTACAATAAAGTTTACTGTTCCCAGATAGTTCGATCTTCCTAATATATGTATATGTACATAAAGGCCGATATCAGCACGAAGAGACGACAAAGAATGCGGGTAGATTGATGTATTACTGTTTCGATCTTATTTTGCCATCATTCGGTCAATCACAACCCTGACGAGTTGTGCCCGTATATTTTCAAGTCGGTGACACCGACCCGTCGTCGGACGAAATGAACAAAGGGGAAAGTGAAAAGGGCGGACTAGGTTGGCTGACGCGACAGGACAGACAACAACAAACAGACAGCTGATTCATGAGGCGGGTGAGCACCGAGTTTTCGTGGGCTGTCTGGCAGGGGGTGGGAAGGAAGAACCATTAGGGCTCCATGTGTTGGAGGTGGAGAAAACGCGAGGGGATTGCGGATCAGTGGGAATGCGGGCGCCTGGTCACTGATGTGGGATGAGATCAGAGGACAATGCGTGGGACTCTAGATCGACAAGCGGTTGATGCTGGTCGTGCCAGAATGCCAAGCTTCGAGGAATTCTTGCGGCTGTCTGGTGTTAGTCCTTGCGATCATTTCAGCACTGTCCCAATTGAAGCGGTGGTCATGTTCAAGGGCGTGCGCAAACACGAGGAACAGAGGGTCACGTCGACGAATGGCTTACTTGTGCTCGCTAATGCGCATCCCCAGACATCGTCCTGTATGGACAATATAAACAGAAGGACAGTTGGCGCATGGTATACTGTAGGTGATATTGGTAAGTTTTTCGTTGGGCACCGGGTTCTTTACTCGGCATAATGCCTCACGTAGGGAATATGCGAGCTTGTGGGCAATGGAGATGCCAAAGCGTTTTTATTATCGGGAGCGTGTTTCAGAAATTCCCTGAATGTACGGCAGTGAATAGAATTTCTGTGACACTATATCTACATTAGACTCGGGGTTTGGTAGTTGTCTCTGGCGTCTGAGACAGTTCTTTACAAAACTGGCAGGATATCCGTTGTACCGGATTAACCGATGTAAGTAGGCCAATTTTTTCATAATTAAGTCATTAGTGTTGCGGATGCGATAAAGCCGATGGAAAAGAGTGCGCACACAAATTCGTTTATGGGCCGCAGAATGATTGCTGCCATAGTTAAGTATGCTTTCGACACTAGAGTCCTTTATGTGGACGCTCGTTGCCAGTTTGTTATCACTAAGTCTTTATATACTCACATCTAAGAGCGAAAGGGTATCTCCTGTTGCTTCTTCTCGAGTAAACTGTATAGCCGGGAAGACGCTATTTAATTTCTGGTGCAATCGCTCAACTTCGCTGGTCTTTATGATGGCAAACGTGTTGTACACGTAGCGGAGCGACATTTTTTGTTTAAAAGGTTTGCGCAACATCCTGTTCTAGTCGCTGCAAGACTAGTAATGTAGGTAGCGGCGATATTGGTGAGCCCAACAGGTGCGCTTAAATTGTTGATAATACTTGTCATCGAACTGGGCGTTCCAGTGTCCCCTGTCGTTGTCGGTAATGCTTGTTTGCCTATCACATGCGCCACTGTGCTGATGGTGGTTGGATCGAAAGAGTGCCCTAAGGCGCAACGGGACGAGTTAGATTCTTATAAACGATCGATAATCGCCACATTGACCCATGAAATGTCAACCGATATTTCGAAATTAGTTTTTGTTTCGAAAAGATTAATTCATTGTGGTTGCAAAATTAATTATCTCGCAGCACAATTCTATATTCACTCAGCTACTTCAGGATACTGGCTTTCGAATAAATTTCTTTCCGGCTACCTGCAAAAAACATAATCGGTAAAAAATGACTACCTACTTTGTAGACATTTTTCTCGTTGACTTTTGATTCCCTTAAAAATTGAATTATATTTTATGGAAAGCATGCATCAAAAAATCATTATTTTGCTCATTCGGTAGAATCTTACATCTGTTTTCCAAGTTTATTTTCGAGGGAAGTGTACAATTTGTTTTTTTAACACTTTTAATATTCCCGAATAATCCTCAACGTGGCATATCGTTACACTTGCATTTAGGGTTTCCACACTGCAGGCCGAATAATTTTTGCGAAATGATAACTGTACATTTCTCTATGCCATTAATAGGAACCTGTACGTGATTCAAAAAAAATTATTAGTGGATATTTACCATATTTTAAAAATATTAATAAAAATAAATGCAAAACCATTATGTTTTATCAACCTCCATTTCACGGAATTTAAAAATTGCACAATCAAAATGCATTTTAAATACCACCTTCACCATGGCTTTGAATATAAACTTGGATAATGGCGTTATATTCTACCGAATAAGCAAACGAATGAAAAGTTTGCGCATGTTTTCCTATATTCATAACAAAAATTTTAAAAACATTTAAAATCAATAAGAAACATGCATGCTATAGAAGTATTCATTTTTGTGATTATTTTTTTAGGTGCAGGCGGAATCCTGAGATAACTGAATTATTTTAGAAATACGCTGCGTGGTGAATGGTGTTACAACCCTACTTAATATTTTTTTCCAAACAAAAACGTATTTTAGTAAATCGATTGACATTTCATGAGTTTGCCTATCTGCTGATACATATATAGATAGCATCAACTAATTGAATCGAACGAGTTTAGGACTGTGGAAATATGCCGTCACGTAAAAACGCTCTTACTGTGCTAATTTGTCTAACGACGACGTTCAAATCAAAATGCGCGCAATATAAAGGTTTAAATTTGGTTAACATGGATGACATTACCTTTTAATTTTTGCTCGAGTTATACGAAAACGTTAATATTTCTCAACAGGTCACCACTTGACGATACTTATTATCCTTTGCGCGTCCAAATCCATAACAATCTTTCTATGAACAATACTCACCAGTCATAAAAGCTAAAAATATTGTAATCATTTTATTTTCCGTAAGACGAATAATAATTTATTCTATTCACAAATACCCACAGACCGTGAGGATTGTAAAGCAAACTCGGATGGAAGTCTACATTACATGGCGGAAAGTCTTTTATCAGACGCTATAAGACGGACGTACCCATCTATCCAGTCCCAATGTCTTAATTGGCCAAACGGTCAAATAACCAAATTTATGTTTGGCAAACGAAGTTCTTGCACCATAGACCGCATCATCTCCCCAACGGGAATTCAGTTGTATAGATGCGCACTTGACGTTTTTGTCCATGCTATTCCGATTTGGTCCACAGCAGCGGGATACCAGCCGCTTGAACTGACCCCCGAACTCCTACAATCACACCCAGACTTTAAAAGGGACGCAAAGCAGGTTACCGTTGTTTTCAATGCGCTGCATGACACTACTAGTAATTCCGAATACTTCCAGTTCATCAGTCTGCAGAAGATATCGTACAAGACATTGACATATTTTCCTGATTGTCATTTTGCTTCGCTTGACACTCAGGTGGCCACGTTTGAGGATCGGCGTTTTTTGGCAATTCTTTGGCCAGTTTTTGTCAATGCTGAGTCTCGTGCGTGTCAAACGGATCCCATTTAACCGTTCTCCAATTACACTTTAAAAATGAGTATAATGGGAATATTTTTTTCACTTCTGTCTCTTTCTCCAATCAGTTCTATTCAGATCACCTTACTTGTTGGTGATAACTTAAAACATTAAAACGGTTGACGTTAAGTAGTATTTTGCTGATTGTTTCATTATCATTTTCGATACACTTATAAGTTCAAACAACTGTCAGTGATAACATGCCAAAAATATTTATACGTCCAATAATTTGGAAAAAAGGCTTCGTTCCATTATACGCTTGGAAATAAGCATAATTGGGTCTTAACAAACTTCTCCCACTTTTAAAGCATTTTGAACCCCACCTGCGTTTGCACTAACATTCAGCGCTTTCAAACTACAAGAGGTATATTCTTAGTACATGGCAAAACTATTCATTGTTCTACGCCACTACAGGGAGAGCATAAAATCTATCATGAAATCATAAAATATATCGGGGATCCGAGACATATTGTGGGATTTACAAGGAAGACTGCTAAGTGTTTATGGATAAAAGTTACCGTTTTTTTAACATCGCGTATTTAGAAATTTGTTAAAGACCAATTTACACACTTTTGACAGATAAATAATGGGAAGAAAACTTAAATTTTATCGAGAGGGGAAAAAAATGAATTGTCAATAGAAGCAAAGAGACGAGTCCCAGGAAATAGTCCTGAAGAAGGAGACACTATCGCCGGCGACGGAAAGATATCCGGATTCCAACGTTACCATACATTTGTCTATTGATGTGTTTGTGCAAAATATATCGCCTATAAACGCAAGGGAAAATAGGATGAGAATTCGTATCTTACTGGTCGCCATTACCCAGATAAAACACGATGTAATTCATATGGGAACAAAATCTGCGGTTGTAAACAGCTATCTGGTAATGTGAGAGTACACTGTAAAGCAAAACGGAATTGGCAGAATATTCAGCAGTTTATATCGACATTAGGAGCTCATTAAAACCGCTCACTGCAGATCGGTATTTCGTACCATGTAAATTGGTTATTTCGCATCTAACAAGCATCATAAACTTGCTAAATAGGTAGTGATGAAGCACTTGGACGCTGATCCTTAGAAAGACTTATTGCAAAGTTAACGCACAGTGTTCGCACAGAAAAACTCTTATATCTGTCATCCCGCTTTTAGGTCGTCCTACATAATCACTGGATTCACATTAATCACGGAAGGCTCGGGTACTAGCACACCAAGACACATCTAGTAGGGTAGTCACGTTCGTTGTACACATTCATGATCTTACTAAAGAGCATTCTAAGTCCTGTGAAATTACAACGAACAAGTTGCCTGATGTGCTAACGCGCATTATTATTCTTCACGCAAGAACCTCGACAAATACTGATTAGCCTTACATTTGCAAGTCTGAGGAGTCTGTTGAAGGCGTTATACGAAAATGAAAATACAGAATTTCTAGGAGTTTCGAAATACCGCCAATTACATTCGGGCTGCTTTTTCTATATTATGATTTTGTTTTTTGATTTAATCGGTTAATCAGAAGTTAATTAATTTTTAGCGCCCACCGTATATTTAACGCAGTTATGTGGCATTTTAGTGCGTGCAAACGTAAGACAGTAATGCCATAGAGCATTTAAATAAGCAGTATGAACAATTGCATGAAGAAGCTATTCACGAATGTTGACAGAATGTAACGGTCAGTTTCCGGTTGCAGTAAAGCAAAGACTTGACTTCTAATGAGTATAAATGAACTTCGTTTTCAAGTTGAACTATAACATCAAACTCGTACGATATAATCCAGAAATACGTTCGTCACGCCAAGATGTCGGTCTTTGAATAAGTTTTCTTCGACCGCTTGTGGTGACTAAGTTTCGTAAAAAGTGACTTATTAATTAGCGTATAGCTGTACGATTGATTTCGATGCTTTTATATATGCAAATATGTGATATCTACAACACACGCAACAGTTCCTTTCTTTAACTCATTTGATAGCAACTAACGCCTTGGTCAAATTGCATACATAAGGAAAGGTAATTTCTCGGTCTTTTAAAGTTTTCAAATATGCGATTTTTAAGATGGTAAAGTGTCTAAACAGTCAGCTTTGGAAAAGCTCGCTTACTGAAATTGCATATAAACTGGGCCACGTAGTTCTTATTCATTTAATAATTTAATGATTCATATATGTCTTCTTGATTATAATATACGTGAATATATGATGTTTCTCGGATAAACGGTTGCACAGGCTACGGTATGTTAGCCCTGAATGCAAGTGTAAACGCATGCCGGTGTCAAAATCATTTAGGAATCGACAAAGATTTTAAAACCGACAAGTATGTTTTCCTCACGTACACAATTTATAGTCAACGTAAATTTCTAAACATACATAAAAAAGAATATTTTATTGACGGATTTCTATGAAATATATTAGACTTTGAATGGTATCTTGATTTAATTCCGGAACATCGGTAGAAATGAAGCTCGTTCGGAAGCCGTCAACCTGGCTTGAATGTAATATTGCATCAATAAACTGCTCTTTTGAAATTTGAAAGTACATCTCAAAATTTGAGTCAACATTTCATGGAACAGCATTCTTGCTGAACACTGCGACAAACGCTACCACGGCGGCATACGTGCAGATGTGTGTCAAGGCCGTTGGTCTTCTTGGAAAAGGGTTAGAGTGACTTGTCTGACAGAGGTCTGTGAATTCCAATTTGCGGAGTTCTGGATGGGCCGATGCAGCAGCATATCTTAGTAAGATAAACTTAGTGGCCCAACTTTTTAAGTTTTACGTAATTCCGTCAACTAAATGAAAGTCTGGCATATCATCATAATCACCACCATCATCATCTCTCAGTGCATCGTATGATTACTTTCACTATAAAGTACATAAAATGAAAATCAAAAGTGCAAGTCAAATACTATCAAATGTGGTTCACCGATGAGGCAGCTCGTTTAGGGAAATATCAATTTAAAATTTTTGGGCGCCAGCGGAGTTATGTTGATGCCTAGGTCGCCCCATGTACAGCCGCGCGTTTCATGAACATTGCAACAAATGCTACCACGGTGATATGCGTGCACATGTGTGTCAAGGCTGTTGGTCTTTCTGGAATAAGGTTTGAGTAACTTGTCTGACTGAGGTCAATGAATTCCAATTTGCAGAGTTCTGGATGGGCCGATGCAGCCAGGCTGCACAGGTTAAGACGACCCCCAAAATATTGGCAGAATGGTATTACCGACAAAGACAAGGGAGACCGGAATGACCATTTCCGGCTTATTAGCCGTCGTCAGCCAGCCATACCCAAGCCCGAAGTGTGGAATACACGAGCCTCGAACTGGCGACCTGTTGGGTTAGAAGTCAACGCCTCTACTCACCGGGCCACGAGCCCGTTGCCTTGTCTTTGTCGGCAATACCATTCTGCTTATTTATCATGCGCCGCTGTGCGACTGCTGGTTGGGCGCGAGAGAGAGCCCTTAAGGCACAACGGAACGAGTGAGTTCCGTATGAACGATCGGTGAGCGCCCCCTAACATTGTATATTCCCGATCGAAAACCTACAAGGCAACGGGCTCGTGGCCCGGTGAGTAGAGGCGTTGACTTCTAAACCAACAGGTCGCGAGTTCGAGGCTCGGGTGTTCCAGAATTCGGGCTTGGGTATGGCTGGCTGACGACGGCTAATAAGCCAGAAATGGCCATTCCAGTCTCCCTTGTCTTTGTCGGTAATGCTATTCTGCCTATATATCATGCGCCACTGTGCGGCTGCTGGTTTGGCTCGAGAGAGAGCCCTTAAGGCACAACGGAACGAGTGAGTTCCGTATGAACGATCGGTGAGCGCCCCATAACACTCCAAAATCGGTTCGTGTTTAGAGAATCTGTGTACGCAATTCCGTCAACTGGATGAAGGTCTGGCATATCATCATAATCACCACCATCATCATCACTCAGTGCCCCTTATGATTACTTTCACTATAAAGTACATAAAATGAGAATTAAAAGTAGATGCCAAATACTATCAAATGTGGCTAACCGATGGGGCAGTTCGAATAGGAAATATCATATTAAAATTGAATGACGCCAGCGGAGTTATGCTGATGCCAATGTCTCCCCATGTGCTACAGCACGTTTCATGAATGCTGCGACAAACGATGCCATGGTGCTTTGCGTGGACATGTATGTCAAGGTCGTTGGTCTTTTTGGAAAAGGGCTTGAGTAACTTGTCTGACTGAGGTCAGTGAATTCCAATTTGCAGAGTTCTGTATGGGTCGATGCAGCCAGACTACTCAGGTTATGCTGACCCCCAAAATATTCCCGGCTGACTGAGGATCGGTTTGCACTTATGCTTCATCACATGCTGCTTGTCAAATCAGCATTCAGTAGTTCAGCATACAAAGCAAGCAACAATACTTACGAAGCGTTTTGAGCGGTTTCGAATAAGGCATTGCACTGTTTTCAAGAACTTCGCAAACCTATAAAATGATATTTACTTCGTTTTCGTTCTTAACTAACTTAGTAAGGTGAGGAATGTAGGTTCCACATGTAAGAAAGAGCTCCAGTCACCCTGAACACATTTACTTTCAACTTATTCCGTGAAAATTTTCTGTCCTCGCACGGTAAGCAAGACCGTTCTGCAGTACGTTCCCGTCGTGTTTCACTTGGTCTCCATGTCCGTATTAACAGATGAATATTCGGTAAGGATCAATTACACTGTCCGGTTCCAAATTGTTAGCACGGCGTGGGCATTGAAAATAAAGTGGGCAGAAAGAGGACGCTGAAATCATTAGTAGGAATGTAGCCGAGGTTATAAAAGACAATTCTACAGGATGTTTATCTAATCCGACACGAGAATGAAAGAGTCTATCATCCCATACTCTTTTGAATTTTCAATGAACTGGCCACGGAAACGTCACTCACCTCACATGCTGGTCATGTCAAATCCCAAGCTCGGCTTACCTGAGAACACACACACAAGGAGTAATCTCCTATTTTCTCCATAGTAGTTGCTCTGTCAGCAACTGCACCAGATCTGGTAAGTGGCTTTAGACGTATCCTACCCCCGTACTCTCCGTGTGTATCCAAACACATGATAAAGCAGACACGCTAGATCAACGCGATATTGTTGACAATGACGAACTCAGGTACAATAACGTCGATGGAGATGGTGCCAGAAGTGGCCCTGGTTCTATTCAACGGTCCCAAAAAGTGCAAAAAGTGTGCGACTCCATCCGACTGATCGTACCGGTAATGACTTTCCTGTCTATGGACTGGCAAATGGGCTATTTCGACGTCTCAATTTTTTCACCTCTGATTCGGGGACTGCAGGTAGTTCATCAAAACAATTGTTGGTATAATTCGATTTTAAAATTTTCTGATTATGCTTTATTGCCCCATAAAATGCCCTTTCATTAAATTTCATGTCTATATATTTGCTAATGTGACTTGTAACGTTAAACATATGGCTCAAACCAACTGCAATATTTTATGAACGCCATATTGCCTTATTTAATACTGACGATAAATGTGCGGTTTTGCCTACGTGGATTATATATGATTTGTAGTTTGGAAACTCTGTATGCAAGTGTAACGGCAGGTCGCGAATTAAAAAACTTTTTGAAAACGGCAGTATGCCTTTTCACTGAGAAGAAAAATGTAATAAGTAGCTTTTCTACCAAATGCCCGAAAGTATTAATATGTGTTGCATCTTCACTATGAAGTATGATTGAATTTAAGAGCATCAAATTCAATAAGAAGAAGGCACGGTAGTTAAGTAGTGAGTTTTACAGAGTTTGGCTTTTGCATGCGGCGGAAAGGAAGTTCGTTTAAAATCCGACATCTCGATGTAAATCAATTATTACAAAATTTCACTGTATGATGATTAATTTTAAATAAACATTTTAAGTAAACATTTCGAAACTAAACCACCATTCAGATTTCAGTTAGAATTTAAGGGGTTAGAACGCCTACTGCACTGTTTTTGCGCTGTGCCCGAGCGATAAATGGAACATTTTAATGCCACCTTAAGTTCAGAAGATGAAGATGCGATCACTTGAACAAGAAATCTATTGGCATGACGTTTCAGATTCTCACTCGAGTCCATCATCAGAGACATTCGCAGATAAAGGTCTGCGAATGTCACTTTCAGTTTTAATACTGAGGCAGATATTTTAGTTTTTATAAGTGTCAAGAGTCAATAATGTATCATAAACATTCCCTGCCCTCAACGCTTGCGCCACACTCAACGAACTAGCTATTCATTTGATTTGCTTCCGCTTGGCTGAGAGTTGGCTTGTTAATTAGTCCCACATTTATGTATGGAATATTTCACTTTTTAACTCCTCACAGAAAGACATGTGAGTGGTACCTCGAAAGAGCAAATCCTCAGGCAGTTCAGTTGTTAAAATGTAAGAAATCTTAAAGCGTTATCAGAAACCATTTAGGAAGCACCACAGAAAGCTGCCAGTTTAATCATCAATTGATCAAATTTGCCAACTGGCTCAATAAAGCGTACAGGTTCCACAAAATCTGATAGGGGCAACCAACTGAACTAGCAGCTATTTATAAGAATTCAATCTAGAATTCTCCAAATTACTGCAATTGTCAAGTAATTGACTGGTGTCCCTGACAAATTTAAATAATTCATCCAATCAGTTTGTCGAAATGCAGCTGACATAGATGCATTTTAACCCGCGAAAAAAGTGGAAAGTCTAGAGAACCGCCAAGGAACAGCCTGCAGCCGAAAAGTAAATCATGTTTGGATAAAAAATGCCAGCTCAGCGTCAGCAAGAAATTGTATCCACTAAATCAGATGCAGTAAGCTTATTGCCCAACCAGCATTGCCTACGTCCGCAATGAGCAATCTACCGGATAACTGCCAGGCTCAAGTAATTAAAAGATTTAAGCAAGATTGAATGATTCATTTGATTAAAATGTAAAAAAGATTGGCGACCTGCTGTAATTCGAAACCGCTATAAATAGGGCAAGCCTTGCGTATGGCCAAAGTATTATCCAGTTTGCAACGAGGTCAGGCGTCATCTGTGTGTTCAATTCAATTTCGGTCAAGTTGTTTACTAACGCTACCTCAAGACATGAAATTCAACAAGTTAGATACAGAAGCCTTTAGCGAACTAGTTAAGTGATAACTCGATCCCACTCAATGACAACGTTGAGAAAAGCCCAACAAACTGTCTCATAATAACGTACTTAACTACCAACCCCACCCAGAGAAGAACATAGGCAATGGGTGAAAAGTTAGTTGATCAAACGAAAACGAACGAAAAAAAAAACAACTTAGAAAATAATGGATGAATGCGAGTCTAGAAAATGCCTAGCAAGTAGAATAACTACAAAAGGCAGCATATAAATAAAATATGACAGGTAGATATTACAGTACCCACGCCTATAACGGAGGCCGGCGCAAAATGACGCAGAAAGCAAATGCAATGTTAACAAACTTGATTAATAAGGCTGTCCGAAAAGTGGACGCGACGGCCACTTCGTGTGGTGCAAATGCCAGTGGCGTTGTTAGAGTTAGAGTCGGAGGCGGTGGAGGGAATTGGGCCAGGATTGCGTTGGGAAGGTGAAAGAGTATGAGATGGGAAGTAAGAGGGGTATGCGGTCCGCACAGTAATGTCTTTGAATCAGGTCCAGCGCCTCCTCTGCGACAGAGACCACATCCTCCTTGTTACCGCGAAGCATCCCGCAGATCTAGGTGTTGAGTGTGAGCATACGGAACGATCGAACACATGAGTGCAGGTGTCCAGGCCTTTACCAAGATAAGATTGGATCGTTGATGTTCGAGGCAGAACAGGGGAAAGCGAGACATGAATTGCCGCATACGATGTACACAATTGTCAGGGGCCTCGTCGGCACCACAGGAGGTTGGCCTGATCATCTCGCCTGGTAGTCAGAGGGTAGTGCCGAAAAACTTCAGCTGCACTACAGTCTAAATCCGACTTCACAGCTGAGCGAAAGTTCAGGAGAGCAGGGAAAAGTTTGTCTAACCAGTTTTCCGTGTCTCCTGCCGCACGCAGGGCGGTCTTTAGCAAGCAATGGTAACACCCAACCGTACCGGTGGCAACTGCCTGGTAGGCAGTCGTGCGAATGCGTTTGCAGCCAAGATAATTGAAGAGCATGTGCAAGTGTGTATACGCTAATTGGGCAACATGATCATTTGTAACCATGGTGGGCGCAACAAACATGGCGGCTCAACGACAGACGAAAGTCTTCACAAAGGTCTCAGCCGGCACGTTCGGAAAAGGAATAAATTCAACCCAGTAGGTCTGCCTAGCAACACAGAAAGGAAGCTGATTAAAGCTATCAGATGGAGACCAGGGGCGTACGACATCCAGGTGCAAATGATTAAAACGTGCGTTGAGGCTGGAAAAAGTGTCAGGCGGGGACTTGTTGTGAAGTTGCACCTTGTTTTGCTGACAGCTCAGACACTACCGGACCAAGCTTCGACGTCTTTCTTCATGCCAGGCCAGATGAACTTTTCCGCAAGGAATTTTTGAGAGGTTCGAATCTGAGGGTAGGAGAGTCTATGCAGAGTTTGAAACGCAGATCGACGCATCGAGACGGGCAGGAAAGGCCGATGAAACGGAGTCGAGACAGCACAAAGCATGCTATCAGAGCCGGTGTTCAGATGATCGTCTTCGAGTTGGGGACCGCTAACAGACTCGTCGTCAGGACAACGGACTCGCTGTTGTACAGCCGCCATGGAGCCAAGGTTGATCCGGTGTGAGAGATGGATAGAAAATAGTGAGGGCCTATACAACATATCTGCCATCGCAATTTTCGTGTCAACAATGTAGCGGACGTCGTTGGTGAGCGGGAAAATGTAGACCAGGAGGGCGATCTTTTTCGGATTGTAGGAGTAGGAACGAAAAACGAAAGTCAGCGGCTTGTGGTTCGTGAAAACAGTGATGCCCCAACCTTGAAGGAAATGCCAGCACAGCTCGGTAGGAACCGACGGCAAAAAAATGCCAAAGAATCGCTGCAACTGACGCTTGGTAGTTGGTTGAGGGAAATCACGAATTGCTTCAATCTTGGAGGGGAGGGGATACATACCTTCGACGTCGACACGATGGCCGAGGAACTCGAGCGAAGGCGCACCTAGAATTCAGTTGGAGGATTTGATGAAAACGCCAAATTTCAAAGGCGGTCAAATACCAAGGCAAGATGCTTTTTGTGTTCATTCTCATTACAGCTGGCCACCAAGAATTCATAGATGTAACGTTAATAAAGGGTAGGCCACGTACGACATGGCAGATAAACCTCTGGATCGTTTGGGTGGCATAACGTAGAACGAATGGAATGCCGATGAATTCGAAGAGAACGAAGGTTGTGGTAATGGCAGTTTTTGGGATATCCTCTGGTGCGACCGGAATCTGATGAAAAGCACGCACCAGATCAATCGTCGAGAAAATCGCTTTGCCGAAAATAGCTCAAATAAAACCCTGAAGATTAGGTACGGGATACAAATCGGGAATTTTTGCATTGTTAAGAGCAATAGATTTACTCCTATAGTTTTCAAAACCCTCCGATAAAAGTGAAATGTAATTAGGTGTTTTTAATTTGAAGGAAAGTAATTTGCCCTCGATAGTTTTATTAAGGAGATTTAGCAGGGCTTGAAAGTCTATGTCCTATATCCACTGCTAACCCTGGTAGTACACTTGCTAACATAAAAGTTATTTAATAAACCGACATGTTTTATTAATGCTTAAAAGTCATATTAGAATATCTGTGCGATCTGGTACCCTTTAGTTCATTAATAAAGCAGACAGTGATTTCTATGTTTAAATGGGCTGGAATTGTTTTGCCGTTTGGAAAACTATACCTGATGCACCTGCTGTACAAGTTGCGGGCGTAAGGTAGTTGACGGCTGGTTTGCTACGTGTATCTAGGATTTTATTAATTGTCTTTCGACAACTACCTTAGGCACATGGCTTTGAATCCCTAGGGACATGGTTGACTATCTAGGTAAAAAGGTGTTGTCTAGAAGATCCCAAGTACTAGTTACGATGCCGTCTACTGTAGCCAGACGGGGAAGTCTGTCTCAACCCGTCTACATAATCATCACTTAGCGGCGAAAGACAAGGTCATATATCCCAAGTACCTAAGCATACACTGGACAGTGAACATAGATTTGCATGAGAGAACACGCGCATTTTGACGCCGTGAATTCCTGGAAGCAGTAGACTCAGATGAGTTATGCATCAACCGACATATCGATTTGGATGTCACATAGAAAATCGTTAAGGACAGATTCAAACTGGTCCAACCAATTCCGAGAAGATGAATTTAGTCAATCATATAACCACTGATAAGAAGTCGATTGTTTTTTCACGCCCGTTTTCTGAAGATGTGTTGGGTAACCAGTTTTGAGAATTCTCCGTTTCCCAATGAACTTTACTTAAATAGCTAAATTTCTTGGGATGTCTGTTTTCCAATTCGCATATATATCTATATAAACTGTAAGTGAACTAACTCGTGGAATGTAAACCGAAATTCCGAGATGCGTTTTCATTTCGAGAAGATTTATTAAGTAGGGTTGTAGAACTTATCATAATACAGCATAGGCCTATAACAATCCAGTTACCTCGAAATGTCAGCTATGGAATGGTCTTACCTTTGGCTGCCTATAAAAATAGTATTCTATAAAAAATGGCAACTTATTTAGCAGAAGAAATTTATGGATTTTCGAGACCCTTAAACTGTAATGATATTTCGCTAAAGACATGCATAAATGAATTCATTTTACTGCTAATTTGACAGAAAATGACGTATTATTTGACAACTGTTAACGAGATCTAAGACCCCCTTCCACGACCTAAAACCGCGAACGTCATCCGCCGGATTCTTTGTAACTCCAGCGAAGTCAACTACATTGTGGAAACCGACCATCATGACCAATAACTAATGTGAGACGCGTTTTAGCGCTCACTTCCGACGTTAAAGCTCATTTGCTTTTGAAACGTCAAGGCCATGCAACTATGGTTCCTGGGATCGTCTCTTGTTCTTCTCATATATACAGTAAGTGACTGATCTCTTGAAATATTGGCCAAACTTTTTGAAATGAGTTTTTGGTTAGGAAGGACTAATTAGGTCAGTTCGCAAAATTTATTATCCCGCGGCATAATCCTATAATATTTCTAACTCAGCATGATGTTGGCTTTTAAATGTAGTTTTTTCAACCTCCAGTAGAAATCGTATTCGGCAAAAAAATTATTACTTAAGCGGCATGTTTTTTCACTGTTTTTTGATGGTCTTGTAAATTCAAATGTATTTTTAAAAATAGGCATAAAAAATATTTTTTATTTTACTCGTTGTATAGCGGATAACGTCATCGTCCTATTTTATACTTGAAGATTGACTATAACTAGGTTTCAAACCAGTTTTCTAATTCCCGAATTATTTGGAGCTTGATCAGCCGTTGGGTTAACGTCTAGTGTTTTCACATTACAGGGCGCATGTTTTCTGCGTAAGGAAAAGCACATTGCCTTGTCTTTCCTCAAAATGATGCCATACTGACTCCGAATAATTTTGCGATGAATGCGCACTATGTCGTAAATTTTAGGAGAAGCAGTGGTAAACGGATAGGCACGAGAGCTTATGAATGGAAATTGCACGGTCCTTAAAAGCTTATAATTAAAAATTGTTTCAAAATCTAATTGCACTCTTTTCTCGAGTATAAAATACGAAGATGAGGTGATTCTCTTTTAAACGGGTGAGGAAAAAAATATCTATGGTCGTGTTTCTAAAAAAAATATGCTTGGATTTATAATACTATCGAACATCAGAGGGGAGAATGCATTCAACTTAAGTAGTTATTTTTTGCCCAGTACGCTTTTTGAAAGAGCTTGTCAAGAAATGCATTCAAAAGCCAACATAATGTCAAGCCAGAAATACTGTAGGAACATGCCGCGGAACAATCAATAATACAACCCGACCAAGGTAATCATTACTAGTCGAAAACGCATTTCAGAATTTTGATCAACGTCTCAAGAGATCGGCCACTCACTGTATATATGTTTACGGCGACACTTTTGCAGTGACCATTTCGATTTTACCTAATTTCTATTCAAATCCAACTCAGAGAGTGACAAAGTTAGTTCATTTATATTTCCTCTAAAGGATAGAAATATTCCTGCTAAACTGATGCCTCAAATTGCTTGGTGATAGCTGTGCCCTTCGAATAGCTTGTGTTATATTTGAGACTGAATGCGTCCGTCATAACCAGGAGAAAACAAATACCATTAGGACATCGTTCATATTATATAACTTTTAACAAATTCATCAAATAATTTTCCGAAATACTCTTTTAACTAGATTTTCACCTAATAAATGTAAGCTATATGATTGCAATCACGTGTTTGTAGAAATATCCCCAACTAAAGACTTTAGAGATCTAAGAACTACGCCGCTATTTTTGAGGTTAGACATACACGTTAAACCGTCTGACATCTTAAGCTAGTTTTTATTCCAACATATGCAGACCATACGCGTGGCCTTTAACAGGACCTTTCATCACACACATCGATTCAATTTGGAACGTCAAATGACCCCTGTAGTCTTGTTAGCAACTGTTTAAATACAGCGGCACATTTTGATACTGTCTGTCAACACTATGATAATTATATTCTGGGTATTGCTGCTGTCGGCCTGGACGCAGACGGTGCGAGTGTGCCATTTATCCCAAAAGTCCATCGACAGCCCTGTTAATGGTAAGGCGCACTAGTGCTCTCAATAAAACTTGAAGTAACCACTTTGAGAGCATCTTAGGCGTGTTTTCTACGCATCTGAACTCCCGTCTTTTTATATTAGTCTTTTAATACCTAAAATTTTATACCTACCACAACGTTTCATGAAATGTAGCTTAAATGAAACCTATGTAGTTAGGCCGCTTCCTTCTCCACGTACAGCCTTCTGCGCCCCTAAATAATTTTGGTTTTTTAAGATGCCCCTAAGCGCGAAAATCCTGGAAGCTTATCATCTTCAACAAGCGCAGGCAGTCTAATAAATTTTTATTTAAAATAGTCAATTACTTTGAAAACGATTGTGTACAGTGAGCGTTTGTTAGATGCATGCCTTCTCGTGTTTTAAAACATATCAACCAAAGTAAACTTAGTTAACCGGGTTGGCAATGTTTAACAAGACGTGTTAAGTTAACGAAAGAGTCTTGACATCTTCTCTGTTTAGATGTCCCCCAGAACTGCAAGTTCGTTTCAGACAAGTACGCGTCCTTCATACCATGTGTGAGCGGATACCATGATTACATGATCCGCTTATCAGTGTTTCCATATAAGTGCGCAATCAGATATTCTAGGCTAGCTGATATTTCGATCATTGCATTCGACAATGTCAACCATGTACTCCGCATTAGGGGGAAGCAGGCGCATTGACTTAAATGAATAAGTTTATACTGGGAGTGGACTGGCGCAGCCTATACCAATTTTTCGGACGGTTGTAAGGATATACATATGATAGAAGGAGGATGTCCGTCAGAAGTAAAGACTTTTGCTCGTAAATTTGTGAGCTGGTTGCACCAACCCGTCATCACACAAAGTGGATAGTGAGAGGTAGGATTGTCAAACTGCTGGTTGAGGCCGCAGACAAAGAGATAAGCAGACAACCTTGCGAGAGGAGTTGGCATCGTGTTGTTGTGGGTGCCGGAGGTGAGTGTAGGTGTTGCGGGTATCGGTTATGGCTCACAGTGTTTGGGGTGTGGGCGAGAGCGCAGGTAGATAGTAATGGCCTGTCGACGATATCATGCATGTCAGGGCAAGCATTAGCTGTTGTTGTTCTTTGAGTGGGCGCCAGTCAGTCGACCGATATCGGAGACCCTCGTATTGGGCATCTAGGTTAACATGTGGTTAATGCTGTCCGCACCGGAGTGCCAAGCTTCAAGGAATTTCGGGTGCCTTTTCGGTGGTTGCCAAACCGACCACTTCTGTACCGTCCCTAGTGAAATGGTGGTCGACATCAACAGCGAGCGCAAATACAACAGATACAGGGTCATGTGTCTAAATAGCTAGCGTTTGTTCATGACTACGAGTCCTAAGTTTACGGCTCGTGTGAGCATTAAAGCGGTAACGGCTTTTGGCGCTCAGGATATACTAAATGGTGTTACTTTGCTGTTCTTCGGGTATGAGACCCTTTGCGCGTAAAGAAGACGCCGGCGTTTGGGCAAAGCAGATGCAAAACCGGTTCATTTGTCTGACAAACTGTTCGGAAATTCCTTGCATGTTGGGCTAGGAATAATATTTCCTCTGCACCACTTCTCCGCTTAAACTCCGGTTTTGTGGTTGCGTCTGACGTCTGAAGCATTTTTATTTTTGAAACCCAATACGTTGTTTGAAAAAGAGAAAACAATTTCTTTACTAAATTTTCGGCGTCGGTTCCCCGTGTCGTCGTCAGCCTAGAGTAAATGTGCAGAAAGCAATTAAAATTTCAAACGTGTTGCACAATCAATACTCAGTTGGTGCTTTATTCAGTAAGCTGGCGTCGTATGTGTCAGTCCGTATTGATCGGCTTTCGCCTCTTCCAGTTTCCTCTGAGATTTTTGTACGCGGCATGTAACTCGATATGCCTGTTGATGTATGACTCATTAGAGTGCATTGCTTCAAGAAACTCTCGGCCTTTTTTAGATGGGCAGACGCCGACGATGCAAGTTTTGTCCCATGTGAAATTGTGCCAGTATCAAGAGGGTACGTGCCCATTTGGGACAAGTGGTCTCGCATTTTAACTGCAAGTTGATGTTCGTGAATGCATATAGAGGCGAATTTTCACGTTTGGCTACAATATACGGCATCACAGGCATCGCATGGGATCTTATAGACGACTTCTTTTCTATCGAGGCAGCCAACCTTATCCTTAGGGTGTAAAAACTGGGCGCGTAAAGTAGTCGGCGGCCTATGCGCCAATTTTATCTAGTGTTTCCTCAAGTGTCTTTCAACAAGTTCAGACACATTCCTGATGTAAGGAAGGATTTGCCAAGTATTTGCGTTGGTCGCTTTATTTAAACTATCCAGTTCCTTTGTTTTTATTTCTCGTTCTGTAATGCATCGACGTACGAAATCTCTATGGTAATTGTTCTGCAAAAATAATCCAAACAGTTAGTTTAGTTCAAGTTTGCAGCTTTCTTCAAAAGAGCAATGTGGTTTTGTTCGATCCATCAGACGTTTGACAGAACTCTGCATGTGAGAGATCGGACTGTTGCTCTCATCGTGTAGAACTATTTTCGTATATGATTCTTTGCGGTAAATAGACGTCTGTAATGTTCCAACAATCTGACGTTGTAAGAAAGCATATTTAAATGGGAGTTTATTGTCAACTTTTACCAACGTGAATATATTTCGCGGAATGGTTGATTTGATTGTGTTGTTAAATATTTCAAGCTGATCCGTTTTAACGACGACAAACGTGTCGTCGGAGTTTGCCCATCTTAAAAAGGCCGAGGGTTTCTTAAAGCCATGCACTGTGAGGAGTCATGCATTAACAGGCATATCGAGTTAGATGCCGCGTACAAAAATCTCAGAGAAAAGTGGAGGAGACGAAAGCCGCTCAATACGGACTGACACATACGACGCCAGCTTACTGACTGAAGTACAAAATGAGCATTGATTTTGCAAAACTTGTGAAATTTAAATTGTTTTCTGCACATTTACTCTAGTTTGACGACGACATGGGGAACCTGCGTCGAAAATTTACTCAGTAAAGTTTTTTCTCTTTCCCAATGAACGTATTTGATTTCAAATTGTATTTCTCGCGATGCCTGCGTTCCAAAATATATATATGAGAAGAAGAGGCGATCTCGGGAACCATCATTGTATTGTTACAATCATGGTCACCGACATCGCCTCTTCTTCTCATTTATGTCCGGGGACTCGAATCTTCGCTTCTATTAGCAATATATATATTGTGTTAGGGGGCGCTCACCGATCGTTCATACGGAACGCACTCGTTCCGTTGTGCCTTAAGGGCTCTCTCTCGAGCCCAACAAGCAGCCGCACAGCGGCGCATGATATATATGCAGAATAGCATTACCGATAAAGACAAGGGAGACTGGAATGGCCATTTCTGGCTTATAAGCCGTCGTCAGCCAGCCATACCCAAGCCCGAAGTGTGGAACACCCGAGCCTCGAACTCGCGACCTGTTGGTTTAGAAGTCAACGCCTCTACTCACCGGGCCACGAGCCCGTTGCCTTGTCGGTTTTCGATCGGGAATATACAATGTATATTCCGCCTCTACACGCCTACATGAACACCAATTGGCAGTGAAGAGGCGGGACCACTTATCCCATGTCGCCATGCATACTCTTGAAACTGGGCACAAATTCGCTTGGGATAAAACACGCATTGTCGGTTCCTGCCCATATAAGAAAGGCCGAGAATTCTTAGAGGCCATTCACTCTGAAGATTCATGCATCAGTCGACGCATCGATCTTGATAACATGTACACAAGTCTCAAAGAAAAATGGAAAAGGTAATAGCCAATCAAGACGTGACATCAGCCCACAGCATTAACCCATCCTCAGTCATGACAGAGCAATATCGATTTTTTCGGCATTATTTAAATTTTGACTGTTTCTTCACACTTACTACACGTCTGAAGACGAGCTGGGGAACCAGACTCGAAAATTTACGAAATAAAGTTTGTTCATTTTCCCAAAGGACTCATTCTTCTTTGAATTATGTTTCTTGGGATGCCCATCTTCCAGTACATACATATCTATATATTGGTCGTCGCCGCACTACTTCCTAAGTAATAACTTGCTTATGTTACTACATACTTCAGTGTTATTCCGTAATTACCCTGTTTCGGCCGGTACCTTTGTTGTCTGGAATTGACTAATGCGCTTTTGTGAGAGCTACTTGCAATCTTACTCTTCGCTTTCTTGATTACCGGCACATGCAACTTCAGTCTCTATTGAGTCAAATATAGCGACTAAGCCAACAGTGCACGCAACGATGTTTGTCCAGATTCTTTCAGCGTCAGATGTTATACGCCAGTTCGTATACCGACTCGTGGCTAAGAGACCAGAAGTTAAGGATATGTTATCATAATTAAGTGGTAACATTCACCGACTCGACGTGGACACATGGCGCCAACCATTGGTAATATTGAAAACCTCATTTCGGTTGCAGTGGTTCCAATAATGTTTGTTGCATTACTTTGTCCGGTGTGCTCCTAGTAGGACACGCACAAACCTGCCGCGAGAGGACAATATGTTGAGTTACCAGTCCCGGCAGTTAGGCGATGCTGGACAGGGGACAATACCGCACAAACTTTAACCCGTACGCAGCCTAAGAGTCGAAACGCATCCGTAATTAAGTATGTGGATCTAATAAAGTGGCAGGTATTGCACACTGTCTCATAAGGCAAAGGCATTCAGCGTACATTGTGTATACCGTCGAATAATCCAACAATATGAACTAGATAGACGCACAGTTATTGTTACAGTAAACGAGATCGTCTTTGTATTGAAGCGATCGGCTGCTCTGTACCGCCCTGTCAGTTTTGCTGGAAAAAAGTCGGTCCATATATGATAATGTCACACGCGTCGGTCGCGCGAAAACCCCCTTTCAGTGTATGCATTGTCACACCAGTCGAATGATTGTCAGGTGGCCTCGTCAGCGATTATCAAGCTGTACTTCACCGGTTGAAGACAGCGTTCTAAACTGTTTGTTTTCCAATATTCACTCCACAAGATGTCTGCATTTTAACATAAATGTGTACATCAGCAGTGAGTGTTCGAACCTTTCGTGTAAACAGACATTCCCTTTGAAACTGGTCAGGTATGTTTAGTCCCTTCTGCATAACAAAGGCCTTTGATGGGATATAATTTTTATTGACATTGATGGGTCACTAATCCAACAGGATCGCCGCCCAAAAATAATTCATAAGCATAAGTATTTCTAAATACCTACATGACCGCTAAACAGCCGTTGGCAGACGGCATGTAAACAGAAGCAGCACTGGGAAATTCAAACGACAAGGGTATGATTTACGTCCGGGGTCACTTACTCCGAGGAGCATTTGTGATGAGAAAAAGAGTCGAACGTCCAGGAACTTTATGATATCACAAATTCTGATCCTCCAAACTGTCAACAATCATGAAAGGGACAGTTTTCTACCATTAAATGATGATATAAGTGCCCTTTGCAGGCATTGTCAAAAAGGCATTGCTTTGTCGTACATTTTCTCTTATAAAGACCTTAAAGCATATTGACCAAACTAACGCGGCAGCCACCCAGATGTCTTTTAAATCCTTTTTCTGGCACCAGTCATTTGCATTTACCACGAGATATAAACCCTACCTTTACCCTTCAAGCTATTATAATTCCTTTGCTTATTTGCATTTTATGATAAAGACGAATAATTATGCCTTAGCTTATGCATTTTGAAAAATGGCATGAACTTTGTTTCATCATGCGTATGTGGAATTTTTATCGGATAATCCTAGCGTACTATTTGTATGCACATGCAGATATGAGCATTATTAGCCTCATGGGTGAAAACCTGTTCGACAGAATGATTATTTAGTAAAGATACCGGCAATGACACCCTCATTTAACATCACCGCTCAAAGACTGGATGTATGCGATTAAACAATTCAGGGTCAGTGAACCATTTTTAACTCTTACCACTGCCATTAAACACCTTTTGGCCTCTTCTCGCAGCCCGTCGAATGTGTACTTCTGGTCCGAACCACCGAGTATCAACCATAGCAGAACATCTACTAAAGGCACATGTTCTTCTGAACTCATTCGTTTTCTTGCCTGCTTGCATCGGCAAGTTGAAAGGCCGAGTGCAATCGTTTTCCTTCGGCAACCAAAGCAAATGCTCACGAGAAGGTAACATACCAGTCGCTGCAACTCATTCGTATGCCTGCGAAATGGACATGTTTGTCAATGTGGAAGCCGAAATAATACAAATTTGTCCCCCGATCGGATGTGCTGAGGACTCCATAAAAATGCAAATTGAATCAAAACGGCTTAGGGTCATATTCCTTGCGGATTATGACACAATCGAATATTCGGAAGTATTCCACCTTCGGAGCCTGCACAGTTTATCACAACGGTCAGTGAATTACACTCCTGATTGCAACACGGCACCCAGGAGCAATCCTCCCCTCGGCCAAAACGACATTGTTGCCCTAGCAACTGTGTGGGAAGTTTTACAAAAAGTCGTGCCTATTTCATGCCAAACAGATCCTGTATAAGTCTTATGAACAAAAATAAAGTGGTTGCAAATGGCCTAAGACAGCATGTCACTTTTCCCGAAATACATACGTTACGTTTAAAAACTGAACTTAACTGACTTTCTATTTCAGCAATGAGTTAGCTGGACACTAAAACAGCCAGAATACCGTGACTGAATTAACAACAAACGACTTTAGTATGCGTCAGTCAAACCATAAGCTAGGCAGAAGAAAATAGTAATGCAACACGTAAAAGGAGAAAGTAGTTGCTGAATTCTGGCAAATTTTTTAACACAACTTATCAGACAGTTTGTGGAAATGATTGCCCTTACTTGACAAAGTTACTTACTTCGTTTGTGGGGATGCATATATGTACAGCACAAATAAAAGCAAATATCCTTCAACGCAGTTATGGCAATTTCAACAAAGGCGTTTGACGTGCTTTGAGAAGTCGACCGTCTAGTGTTAGGAAATTCAGGGTAGCTTATGATTTAATTGCGCTTGTTATATATTTAAATTCACTCAAACACATTTTACCAAAGCAATTATATGTACGTGTAAACCAAGGCTGTCAATTCCGAATTGATTAATCGGTCAACCTCAAGGTGGTATAGGTCATTAATTAGACATCAGTCGTCCTCAGGACTTCGCCCTCATTTATCATTAGCCGTATAAATATTGCATTTTGGCATGATAATTTTTAACACCCAGATGGTAGGCCGATTGCAGCGGATCGTTATTCCAATTCTAATCGCATGAGGGATGCCTAGATGAGCAATGTAAAACGCGTTTAATCGATACGGACGCTGACCCCGGTTAATCTGCACAAAATCGCCCTCGCCTACATGATCCACTTAGTGGCGACCGACCTGAAACAGGTCGTCGCGGTATGGTAATCTGCCGGTCAGCTGGGTTAACTTTTATTCCATAACCGATTGTTTCAACTTGGCTATTGCCTTCCACCTAACCGCAATTCCATATGTACATTCGAAAACGTGGTCGGTTACAGCAACCTCCTTTACCTAGACCACTGATTTTGGTCTTGATCGTCACAGTGAACCTTTTTTTTCATGCGTATACCTGGTCACTTACCGTAAGTCCGCTTGCCAGCGTTTTAGTCCACTTGCCGACTTTGAGATAAGCTTTACGTAACGGGACGTTTAAGGATCCTGTTCGGTTTCCGGTGGTCCCGTTTATCTCTATGCTTAGGCACATAAACTGTGTCACGTGTCGCTTCGTTGTTCTGTCTGGCTTGCTTGCATGCACGCTCAGGGGTTTTCGTGTGCGCTGAGGTAATATCGACATGCAGAACGCCGTGTGCTAATTTCTCCAGCGTCTATGGGAGGACGTTATGCTGATTTCAGCAGGACTTAGTTCTGTGGACGCCTAAACGGGAAATAAGAACAGAAAATACACCCAGAATGGGTGGCTTTGAGTCAACTCTTAGGGGAATTCGAGATAGGTTTGTGGATAGGTTAAGGATTAAGTTAAATACGAGGTTTGCATTTAGATTTAAAATTAGCGTTCACGTAGCCGACGGCTAACTTTTTAATTTAACGTACTGGGCGAATAGTTACAATTTCCATGTCCTGTTTAGACGTTCACATAAGTCAGTACCGCCCAGATATAAATGACAGTTTACTATTAACATAATAAATCTTAGAAGTTGCTTTTTCACAGCGAACAACGCTATGTTTTTAGCAAAAAAGCCTGGAGTTGTTGGTCAACATATGATTACCAGGGAGGTCAGCAAGAGTATTGAAGAAAACAAGACCATGAATGCCTAAACGTATAGGGGACGTAGGTTAACGTGGTTAAAGTCACCACATGTCACTGGTTAGAGAATTCAATTAAACTTCATTTTCAAATACAGGCGAGGTGAAAATGGAAAGGTGCGGATGGTAACATAAGGTAATTTGTTCTTTGACCGGGGTAAGTCCGAAGCCTGAATAAAGTTCTTCTGCGCGCAGAAGGCCGGCTTTCCTAAGCTGATTATGACAACTTCTGCTGCTGCTAGCAACTCTTTGCCCAGTAGATTAGGGTAGCAGAATGGGACCCAGTAAATCGCACGGAAAGATTCACTAGGGTCCAAACGCTACTCAGAATCGACAGCATCTGCGAGAATGGCGCTGTTTAGGCGCTTAATTTTGCCTTTTTTCAGACATTACAGGAGGTGCTATCGAATTCTTTCTAATAACCTTGACGTAACGCCTTGCTGGTTGCCCGTTCTAAAACTCCTCGATGGACGGCAATGTGGAAAAATTAGAAGTCTCTTACTAATTCTCAACAGCGACAAGCTGAAAACAAAGATTTATTCAAAAGATGTTAAAGGCTAGCTTGGAAGGGAGCAAATGAGAGCATTATATGGGGCTTCTAGCATGTCGATTGAGATTGTGGCTTATCTGCGATTGGGTACCGCTTCAATCCTACCGGCAGCCGGCATGATATTAACAGGCGCCCGCCATGTGAACAGATTTATTGGACAACGTGTGAGAACATTCTTTGGGCAGCGAACAAACGAGTCAGTTAGGACGGTTCCTCCTACAAATACTGACCGGATAACAATGTCAAATATAAATGCATGTATCACATTATACGTCCAGCCTTGCACTACTAACTGCATGGAGAGTTTAAAACATAACGAAACAAAATATCAGAGGCCGATTTCTAACGTTATAATCTGGATGGAAACACCTATCCTCTGTTGATAACCATAAATATTAGGTTTGCATTTACATCAGAATCTGATTAAAAATTAATATGTTATTTTGCGTTTTCCGCTTTCAGGGTAAACGCTTTTCCAGAAAAAAATAGAATAAGATAGAAACAGTGTTTTATGTCCACTATGCTGTTCTGATTTTTAGTTTTAGTAAGACGTTCATATGGTGGCCTATAACATTTAAATGACTGGAATATGTAAAAGCTGAATGCATGTCTAACAGAAGGCTTATTTCGTCAAATACCTATTACGTGACAGTTAGCCATATAAGTTTGTATGGCAGATAATACCTAGATATCTTATGCGACCCATCTAAAATTGAGCCATGTCACTTTTGACCGGAGTTCTAATTTATGACTTAAACGGCTCTAAATTTAGCAGTAACCTCTCCTATTCTTTTAGTTTTTTGAAAGATATCGAAGTCGTCACTGAGAATCCCAAAAGGCTGACAAAGTAGACTTCGTTGTGGCAACAGCGTTAATCGTTGCCGTCTATATCACCGATATTGCAGCAGGTTCATACTGAATAAAATGTAATATAAGCAGAGTCATTTAATTGCGGATATAATTACGGCTAGATTACATATTGTGGAACGGATTTTTCTAGGTAGAATAACTATAGCAATTTACCCTGAAACAGTAAATTATTTACGGGCTCCCATGTGCTGATGATTGCCATTTTCGATATGACTTAGGTTATTGGGATTTTCGAGGATAGATGAATTGAACGATGTCAAATTCCGGCCTTTTAGATAAATTCTAATAGCAGTTGTCCTCAAAATAACGCAAAATATGTATCTTGCCCTATATCGAGCCCAACAAAAAGATCAACAATGCCTCGGACACGACAAACTGACATGTTGTTCTGAATCTATGTAAGTACGTTCCAACACTTTTACCAAACTCAAATTTTATTGTACCAAAATTTAAAAACACATGCTATGCCGTCTATTTTGCCATCACTCAGTAAAGTCTTTCTTGGAACACTAAGCATGAAAGTATATATTTTGATGTTTGATTCCTTTCTTTTGAAAGGGCATTAACTGTGCTAATTTATGTGTAAATGTCTTTTTTCGAAAACGCGAAGGGCTCTACATGTTGAACGCATATCCTTGAAGCCGGAATAACATATACGATTAAAATGTGTATCCACACAGATAAGGCTTCATGGGTAAATTAAAACATGTTAATATAATTAAGTAATGCTAATAAAATGAACGCCGGGAAGCAAATGAACGTTATATGACTTGGGTCAGGAGAAGACCCAACAAAGTCCCTGAAATTAGGAATGACATTCTGATATCCAATTTTATTTTACCATGTTAGTCGTGATCGTGTCCGCCTCGGTTTTTCAACGGTGCTCTACTTACTGTTTACAAGCACCTTCCGAATTCATGCTAGTCAGCTATCTGGACTACAGGCATGGAACACCATGGCTTTCCACGCCTTTGTGAAATGTCAGCCGACTGCATTATGCAAATGCCAAGGAAACCAAAAAACAAGTTGCTGAAGATCCAACTAAGCATCTGAACACAGACAAATAACATGTGGTATAGTATAAGCGTCATCTACCTACTAATTTATATGCGGTGCTTAACAAACTATTGTAAACCCACTGACATTGTTTGTTTACTCACGCAATTTGGAAGCATTGGAATGAAATGAGTGGTCAGGATCCGTTTGCGAAGGTTGTAGAGTTGATGGATAATTATAATTATTATAATTAATTTTAAGTTATACAGGTATTTATAATTATAATTCATGAATAATTTTAATCATACAACTATAATTATATTATTGTAATAATAATTACTATTATTATAACGTACAACTAGTCGCCTTGTGATTTTCTTGTATACTCGTTAAAATAAATGCAATGCTGGGTACGGTAAGTCAAAAATGACCGCGCATTTTCACACCACAGAAAATAAGCTGGTATTTTGTGCCAAACAAGACCAGACACTCACTGCAGCTCCGAGGTCTTGTGAAGTGTCGGAGAACTGGCGGGGGATTCTTTTGACCTTAGCAGGTCGCCTAAGTTTTATTTGCATGTCTGCTTATGGAAATGTCACAATGAACTTTACTGTCACTCTTTGTACACTTAATGGAAAATTCACAGTGCACCTGTTCGCCTTAGGACAGTAAAGCCAAGTATTAGCTTTTAACATAAAGAAATAAATGTCTTCCGCACTCGCGATAGGACTTTAAAAACGGCATTATCTATACATTTGTCTGACGAGCAAGCGTTTCTCATGGAAGTCGTAATACACATCTTTCTGGTTCCTCCGCACTGATGTGGGCACCACTGGACGGAAATTTGTCACAATGATCTGGCTGCATAGTGTTTAAGAAACTGCACCCTTGGCAGTTAGAGGCTTCCTCAGCTCGGTTCTCAATTCTGTTGACATGGAAATTTGCAGAGGCAGCTAATTACACCCTGGGCCCGTGTCCATATGTGTTTGCTCGAATCGATATTTCCTCTAATTTAGGCTCCGGAAATGAGCACACTGTCTGGGGATTATTAAGGTTCGACGTCATCTGCCCCATTCCTCCCACATTTTTATTCGTTTCATTTTGTACGCGCAGCTGCCTTTTGCGCAAGACCGATATACACTCTTTCGTATTTTAGAGACTTTTCCCGTGGTGTTAAGTGTCGTCTTCTTTTTCTTATCCTCTTTTGCATCGGAAGCCACTACTTGACTACTAATAGCAGTTGTCTTTTTCACCTTATGATGGTTTTCAGGGGATTCTTTTCAGGGGATGGCTCTTGCTCTACTCCGAGTTAAACTCCGCGTAGATAACACCGAACGGTCCTCTGAAGAAAGAATCTTGTGTATAAGTTCATTCAAATTTCTAAATTATTTTTCTAGTTGATGCATCCTGCAGGCTATCGTTTGACAACCATTACATGAATATCCTAGGTGATCTAATGTTTACGAATTAACAAAGCTTTTAGCTGTACAGTCTAGGCATGCGCCAGTAGTGCAGGGGATAGCGGAGTAGGCTCTCCCTTCTGAGGTCCCCTGTTTGAACTACAAGTGCTCCTTACTTTCGAACATTTGTGCAGACTCCAACACTCTGGACAACTTTTCTATATCCTTGAAAAGTCAAGTTGGCTAACACGTGTTTTCGGTAATTCTTCGTCAGGCCAATGCAATTACATGAAGGAGTGAAAATGTACAAAATTAACAGTGTTTATAGGTGTCTCAAGGGCAATTAAGTCATTAACACCCATCTTCCCCACGCAGCCCGCATGACGAGGTCGGCGGGTTTTGGTCCTTGTAGCTGGGGGAGGGGGGTAAGCGAGTCTTTGAGTGATGTTCTTAGATTGAGTACACAGAGTATCCATCACCGTGATTAGGGATTTGAGGCGGCATGTCGTCATCACGTGAGGTCGGCTTTGGTCACGGCAGAGAGAGCGCTTGTGTCAGGGTTTTCTGGAAGCATAGCAGCGGATTCGATAGCCGCATAGCCCTTGCCTCGGTCTTTGCCAGTATCCGTTGGCGTGAGCCTTTAGCGAAGCATATTAATGTCCGATAGACCACCTGAAATGCTTCCTTGGCATCGACTCGGTGATCCGTATCGATTAAATGTGCAAGAATAGAATTCGAAATAGATTGGGCCTCATCTCTGTCTAGCTAGGTGGGCATATGTTCACGCACTCTCTTCAGCAGGCCTCTCGTTGTATGGTCGATGTATCCCGCTCCACAGGAGCAAGTGAATGATTAGTTGCACATTTATGTGGCCTCCAACGGTAGTCTGTCTTTACCTCCCAAACGTAGCAGGGGAGAGTTTGTGAAACATACGCGCCAATTCGCCGCGGGAATGCTTTCGTGACAGCTGTAGTTAAGCACTGTTTGACTAAGTCGTTCGCTCCGTCCCCTGCAATAGGCAGTCTTATGAATACATCTTTCTTTCGCAACAGTGGGCTTTGCTATGCGTCCTCCAATATTTCGGAGGATAACTCTATCTGGATATCCGTTCTCGCGAAGCGTGCTCTGCAGCTGTTGGGACTCTGCTTCAATACCTTCAGGTGAGCAGATGCGTCTCACTGTAGCTGCCAATCCCTGGACTAGATTTCGTTTGATGTTGAGGGGAACAAAACCGTAAAAATTAATGTATTTTCCCTTCAAGGTTTTTTTACAGAACACCCTGCGTTGGATAGACCCATCCCCTGCCTGTGTAGAAGGACAGCAAAAAACGCAATTTCGTTATCTGCCTCAGACTCAGCAGTGAACTTCTCCACAATGAGCGGAGGCATAAGTATGAAGGAGAGGATTTAATGACGATCTTTTGGTAGAAAGCAACTTCAATAACCGAATAGGAAGGTATGGTTGAGAAGCTTCCGAGAACAATTGTTTAGACAAATACTTTGAGACGATGATGAAACATTGTCTAATTGTTGTAAAGCAACTGACTGCTCGCCAGATAATACGTGTTTCTGGGCTTCCAAGTAGTAGAAATGAGAAAGGCCGCAATCGGAGTTCTGGGAATGTGTTGCAGCAGAGTAGTTTAGCGGAAGATATTAATGGGCCGAAATCAAGTCCTTATTCCGGCAAGCTGTAAGAGCGTACAGTAAGTCTAAATCGTAATGTAATTAAATTCCTCGGAGACCGAAAATTTGAAACCAAATTCGAAATCAGATTAGTAAATGCAGAGGCACGATGCCTTATGAACGGACATTTCACGGTCTTAAAAATCTCGAAATCGGAACTTTTTCAGATCATTTTGTCAACTATCAAATTTGAAATAGAAGCAGATTTCTGTTAAAAAATAAAACAATGAATACTTTTGTCAATGTTTTCTGTGATGTATATTTGCACCTTTACGCTTATTGTAAATCAATGGGAAAATTCACACTATTAAGGCAGTGTAGTTTTTGCAGGCGGTAGGATGGACGATCGTTCAAAAGTTAATATTCAGGAGTAACTAAATTATCACAGAATTATGCTGTACGGTAAGGAATATTGTTACCTTAGTTGGATTATCTTTCCGCGTCGAAAACGCATTTCAGAAATCCGTTTAACGCTTCACAAGTTTACACATCTACTGTATGTGGAAAATCATTATTTTTTCCTCCGTCTGTTAGTGCATGCCGATGTACAATTTTTCCGCGTACTTAATTTTATCGTTATTTCGCAACTCGACTGCAAATCCTTTAATCATTCTCGACAGAAAACGAAATAGTTTCAAAAAGGAAGCTCCTGAGTCCACGTCTAAGATTACAAAAGAAGGAATCAAACATGACCCTAACGTCTTTCGAACATATTCAATTGCCGTCCTTCAGGACGCAGCTGCGTCGCGTGGACCAGGAAGGTCTCTCAAAATCGTTCTTGTAAATTAAGCCCAGACATCACTTCTCCTAGAAGAGAAGATTGCTCTTTGTCATTCGCCTAAAGAGTTTTTTCAGCTGGATTACGAACCGACAGAAATGCACAAGATAAGAGAGCTCTGGGCAGAACTGAAAAGGAAGACAGAAGAGAGAGAAGGGGATTAAACTAAAGAAAGGCAAGATAACGCAGATCAAGCAATCACTCCTGGCTAACGTCCTTTTTAATCAGGATCGGTTCCCTCCGAGAAAAGGGGCGCTAACGGTGCTGTATTCGAATGTGCAGAGTCGGTTTAACAAGATGGATGAACTCAGTAGTCTGATCGACAAGCACACGCCAGATATCATCGTCTTAACAGAAACATGGCCTTCTGAGGCTTTTAAAGATCATGAGGTATCCCTCAGAGTCTACCAAATGTTTAGAAGAGACAGGAAAGTCGAGAAAAAGGGGTCGCTGTCTATGTTTGCTACGATCTGACCGCGGTCCCTGAGCAAAATCTAATAACAACAACGGAAGTGAAATTCTTATATTTAACTATCTCCACTAAATACGTCAGGCCGCTGGAGTTCGTAGTTGTATATCGTCCTCCAAACCAGATTGGGAACACGATAGCCTTCTCCTAAGGGAATTGAACAAGAAGTCCTTACTTTCTGAGACTTTAACGCCCCAATATCGCCTGGCAAGCTCGGACGGTTTTGGATCCATCGAACACACTCAAACAACATTTGCTTGAATTTGCAGCAGAAAAAATGTTTTTCCAGAATGTAGATCTACGAACACGTGTTAGGGAAGCGCAACGTTCAAAATTGCCTTGACTATATGCTTACTGGAGATGAGGAGAGTGTTCTAGATATGTAAGATCTCCCGGCAACCGGGGCTACTGATCATTGTGGGATGCTCTTCGAGTGTTCCATGTTCTCCCAACCTGATTTGCCTCAGTAAATTCAAACAAATATCTGAAAGGGGGATTTTTCCTGCATGTGAACGTAAGTCTCAGCAATACCGTGGACAACCACATTCCAGGGAAGATTTAACGACTACCGGAGCACGTCCAGCTCACTGGTCAAAAGAATCGTTAATTTTAACTCTCCACTCAGACAAAAGAAAACAAGCAACCGTCCGCTGTGGATTAATCGGGAAGATACATTAGGTATGAAGACAATATCGACAACGAGATAGTACTGAATACCTGAAGAAATACAAGCGACAGCGGAATGTGTGTAAATGCGAAGCTAATAGACTTTGAGGCAACTATGGGCCATGCATATTACGAAACTCCTTGAAGCATCCCAAAATCGTCTTTAGATTCATACATAATGGCCAGAGTAATCGCGACCCGATTCAAACGCTGAGATCCCAAAGTGGAGTAATTGAGACCGATGATTACCTTACAGCATCAGCCTTCCCCAGTTTCTTTCCGTCGGTATTCACTCATGACACAAGTCCTCCTATGACTTACGTAGATCAGTGACAAAATCCGCCCTCTCCTGCATTGGAAGACAATCTTTTCTTCTCACCCACGTTCATAAGGACCGAACTACGCCGGCTGACGCCTGCCAGATCACCTGGTCCAGACAGAAATCACCAACTTTTCCTCCGGGAATTAACTGGCGTACTGTGTGACCCGCTGCCCGTGATATTTCAGAAGTCCGTGGAAGAAAGCAAACTGCCGGAAGAATGTAAAACGGCCCATATTTCTCCAATCTGTATAAGGAGGATGCATGGTGGAGCCCGAAAATTACCGTTCTACTAGTTTAACCTGCCTTTTGTGCAAGGCCCTGGAACGGCTTACTAAAGGACATTTAATGTCGTATCTTGAGCAGAGGAGCCTATTTTGTTCTGCTTAGCATAGATTTCGTCGTTGTCACTGACGTCTTACAAGCAGACTGTGCGCGCGGGAACGGTGGACAAGGGCCATAGACCGGAGCTGTCCAGTGAATGTCATCTTTCTTGACTTTCAGAAGGCGTTTGATAACGTTCCTCATGGAAGACTTTTACGGAAGATTTGGGAGTGTGGAATACAGGGCAACACTTTTAAGTGGACTAAAAGTTTCCTGTCCTGTCGGCTTCAGAGAGTGATTGTTGGTACTACTGCATCCGAATGGATGCCAGTAAAAAGCGACGTGCCACAGGGTTCAGTTTTGGGTCCTCTCGTATTCCTCATCTACATAAATGACTGTCCTACAGACCTTGATGTTGTTTTGCGGGGTTTCTGGGTTTGTAATTTCCTTTCAGTATGTTAAAATTGCGTTATTTATCGTAATAGCGTCCAACCGTTCTTAAAAATCAGCAAAGGACACGCATCTGCGTTCTTACCCAGAAATATTTTTGAAGAAGTTCTCGTGACCTCACATTCATGCATGCACAAGACTATTCGAGTTACATTCTTGCATCAGAACATATAGCAGATGTGCTCCGAAGTCACTTGTCAGCCTTTTTAAAATTATTTTCCATTTCAGTCAGTCCAGGGCATGGTTTCTTTTGGGTGTATCCTGGGGACTTGTCAATGTACATCCCATCAGTACTGCATTGCAGCTGTTCCGCTGGAAATGCTTCATTGCGGCAGTCACTATCCGTGTCCTTACAAATACTGGCAGACGATTCACAAGCTACATGTGCCTCGTAAGCCTGTGGCATATTTATTGCATGCTTGTGGTAAGTGAGTGCCTTGCGAACTGATTGTTCTCTGTCGGGCGTAATCGGAAGGTTTGAGGCCGTACTAAATAATGCGAAGTATTTCGTGCGTTAACAGATTT
Source organism: Spirometra erinaceieuropaei (assembly GCA_902702965.1). Taxonomy (NCBI): domain Eukaryota; kingdom Metazoa; phylum Platyhelminthes; class Cestoda; order Diphyllobothriidea; family Diphyllobothriidae; genus Spirometra; species Spirometra erinaceieuropaei. The sequence goes on along the minus strand of CACRXP010000055.1, from coordinate 102,668 downwards.
AGCAGACATGTGCTCGAAGTGAGGTTGGTAATGCCGGATTCATTTGAAGCGAACCTTTGTTACGGGGAACGCAGTGTGATCGGGGGTCTGCAAGCATCTCGGTGAATGCGAGTAGCGATCCGCAAACCTCAATAAATTGCATAAACAAGTGCTACGTAAAGATTTCAGTAGTTTCATAACAACATTAAATTAAGGTCGTTAGTTGCTAGGGCGACAGCGATCGGGTGGCATTGTGCTGCGCACTGCAATGTTGATCCAGGTCCCTTCTTAACACTTCAGTTGATCGACTGAACCATACTGTTACCGTTACAATCCCCAAGGGTAAAATCTGAGACACGGTGTTTTATGGACGGCCATATCACGGTCTCAAAATATTTCCCAATCAGCAACATTTTTTAAACCAAATTATAATCTTTTTTTCGAGCATAAAATCGGATGAAGACTTAATTTTCTATCGAATTAGTATAAGGATGAATTTTTATGCACGTTCTCCATTAAATAGAATCGAATATTCTAGGACATCGAAAATCAATGATAAACATTCCTGCTGCTAAAGTGGTCATTTTGTAAAGAATGTGGTCTTTGTATGCAGCATGAAAGATGTTTTTTTCCGAATTCGCCATCTCAAAGTAACTAAGTTAGTATGTAGATATGCTGCAAGATGGTTACTTTTACAAAGTTTTTTAATTCATGCTTTCGGAATGAAAACACTCTTCGGAATATCGGTTGACATTTCATGAGTTTGCCCACCTACTATATATGCAGTAGGTAACCTAAATCCTGAAAGTTATCGAAATTTACGAATGAATACCAATGAGGCCAATATCCATGGTAACGAAGTAAAAGTTTTAAAGAATTAAAAACATGAAAAAATATTAAAGACAGTGTTACGTTGTTTACAAATGCTTATTTTTTTAGAAAAGCGCAATAGCTCGAAAATATCAGAAATCGCTGTAATTTAGTAAACTTCCTATTTAAATGCGTGGTTTAGATTTCGATTTCGTTTTTAGATTTATAGAATGTATTCTCGTACCAGACAACGTGGTAAACATGAAAGGAAAAATGAAATGACGTTCAATAATAGTGTTTCAGTTGGGTTTTCATCTAAATATCTTTTAAGAATTAACTTTATTTCGTATATAGCGGTTTGTCAACAGCCTAAATTCGGAGTATGGATTCCAAAACAGTCTTCCAGGGATTCGTGGTATTCTTGGCCTGTTTCAGTTAAATGAGATGGGGTTAAACAAGAGAACCTGTATTTTGCTTAATTTCACCGATGGGGACTCGTAGAAACAAACGTTTTTATAAGAAGACATGCAGCAAGGCTGATGGGTGCCACATAACTTTAACTTCAACTGAAAGGCGTGAACTTAAACATAACATTTTGTGTTTGCAAAGAGAATTTTTTTCCCGTCAACCAATTTACACTTTTGGCTCGTTTTGGATTACGCTGAGTTTCAGATCGCTCCTGAAATACTGCTGAATACTTCACGATTTTCAGTAGTTTCACCTTATCGTCCATAGAAACAGATTCTGAAGTGCCTGGCTGGTAAAAAAACTCTAGAATAAGATAATTATTGAAAGCAATTACTGAACTGGTGATTGTTTGGGCGCTCCTATTCACGAACAAGATTGCTCGCGCTACGTCTGAAGAGTTGTTTAAACATTAAACTTCATTTTTGAAAAAAATCTGTGTCCACAGCGAAAATCAGCAAAGAATATGCCTTCGATGAATACTAAAACTTTCTAGAAAAAGTTTCCTTTCTAAGAAGTGCTTTAATACTGCACTCCGTTGACGGCAACCTGTGTACTTTGCACTTTTGTACGATGAGGCTTGACAAAAATTTAACACTTTTGGTCGTGCCTCTTACGTTCCTAAACAATGCGAATATTTCTCAAACGCAAACGTAAGAACATAACTTTTACAATATATTGAGGTCAGTTTCGCTGTTTTCGATCACGTTTAGACTCCGTTTTTATATCATGTCTCAACGGCAGGTAACTCATATAAATAGTGACATTTTACTGAAACTATACATGTTTTGTTGGTTAAATTTCTAAATAGGCTATTTGTAGAAGCTACAATACACGATAGGTAATGTTTAATCTGTTTACAACTGGAAATGACCATTCGGTGGTGGTAATTTATGTGACATCATGTAGCATTCTCCAAACGCCAAACCAATTTCAGTCCATCTAGACGAAGGAATCTCTTCAGGGCACCAATCGCACAAATATGCTAAATTGACTTTTAAGAACTGATAAAACATCTTGTTTTCGTAAAATAGCCTTTGTTTTAGCAATTTGATTTTGCGGTTAACACTAGACTTAAAATAAATTTGCCAGTACCTCTAAATCTGTGATCAAACTCTCGCGGGTAGATTACATTCCTTTCAATGAAAAACCCGCCCAGATGCACTACCGGAGTCTCGGAAATGAATTAGGATAAGAATATTTTACAAACTGCATTTTCGCTAAAATTTATTAATATTTTGCTTGAAATAATTACGCAAACACAATTTCTGCACAAGAGTGGGACATTTTGTTATAGGAAGTGGATGGCGTCGAGAAGTTTTCGCATCGATTTCCGTTATCAGGTTTTATGAGATAGGTCGCGTACTGTATACATTTTTACCTATGTACTGGGAGAAATATGCGTTGGAGTCAAGGGGGAAGGATTTTCATTGCGTACATTGTCGAATCCGGTTCCGCGGGTCATTGTCAGACTCAGAATGAGGGTAAATGTGTCGAAAACAGTTGACATTTGACACTGCACTTAAAATCGATAAATCCTAAAGTTTGCGCCCGTGAGCAGTCGTTGTTTGTGTCATTCTGTCTTGATTGGCACGGAACACAACACGAATTGAAGGTCCCCGCCCTTTCTAGAAAGACCGAGAGCTCCTCGATGTCATGTCCTCGTTAGGATTGTGCATCAGCCGTCATATTGAGTTGGACGCCGGATACAAAAGTTCCAAGGCGAAATGTAGGAAATTTGCGTTTCCAGTGATGCCTCCTGAGTGCTGTACGCCCTCTACTCGATTCATGTGATCAGCACTGCTGACTGCATGATCAAAATCTTCTTTAGGTGGGATGGGTGTGGATGTCTGCACTGCAAACTGGGTGTTTTAGGCGTAATGACGTCAGATACATTCTTTGTTCATTCAAAAGTTAAAATACGATAAGCGCGAAAGGATTTAACTTGAGAGTACGCGCTAAGGATTCAAGCCAAAAGTGCCCTGCAGGCTTACATTTTACAATTATCTAATGTTGCATGATGACAAGACAGATGAATGGAAACTATCGAAATGAGGAAACAATGGGGTTTTGAATGATTGCCAACCGAGTTCATATCCGGACCATCAATTTGTTAAGCTTTTGTGTACTCCCACTTTCCATAAAAACAAGACTGCTCATTGTGACATCCCTAATGCCGATTTCTTGTTGTCTTTTTTTGCTACTGACCGTTCGTTAGTAACCACACCCTACTCATACCACCCTGTCTTTGTCTCTGTATCCCTATTCGTCGGATCTCGTCATTCTCTGTTCATTGTTCTTTGTCCATGTTCTATTGCTCGTTGTTGCCGCTCGCTTATAAACCGACCACCACGCTTTGGCGTCATTCTCTGACTGCTCGTCTTATCACCTCGAATGTACGTCAACTTTTCAATTTATTCCCCGCCTTATTAACTCTATTGTGCTCCGCTAATCGTACTATTTATTCCTATAGAACCGACTGTCTTCTGGCATAGCTTTGACCTTGGGGGCATCTATTCCGGTGAATAAACCAGCAATGAATCTAGAAAAATTTAAGGAATACCAACACTCATGGTTACCTATGTTTACCTTGCGTACGTTGAAGTGTCGACCATTTTTGATCGCCAAGCTGATCTACAAACTGTTCAGCTTTGTTGATCAGTATGCCAAAGCCTACATGTGTTTTCCATTCAGAAACCCTCACAAGTCGTCACAAAGTTGATGTCAGTGGTGTTGAAATGTCTGCGACGATGACTTTCTCATTAATGTCCTGCTTCTCGGTCGCATCGGGGCAAAAAACTGCGTTGGTTCAAAGCATGCGCAGTACCAGCTGAGTTGAGTCTGTGTAAGGACCTACCTTTTCCTCATTTGTACTTCCGCCTTTTAGTATGAGCTGACGCCCCAAAACCAATAGGCGCCCATCATCCCGGATCTGAGTAATGACAAAGTGATCCCAGTTCCAGTGCAGCCGGCGGATCGGATGCTTTGAACAATTTGTGTTTTATAAATGGCTACTCGCGATTTGTGAGTAGTTTTCAAAGTATAAATTAATTGAAATTCGCGGTGGCACCGCGCTGTGTGTTAACTAGCTGTTTGGCCGGGATCCGAATTTCTAATAAAAGTATAGTGACCTGGCCATGGAGAATGAACGGCAAAAATATGTAGTGTTAAATGATCAGCTTGTTAAAAATATTACCAATCGGTCATAAATTCTTCATCATTTTGATATCGCTTCGCCCTAGTTATATTCGTTACTTCAATGTAAGGAGGCAGTTTGACCTGAAGAGATTATGTACAACAATTCATCTGTCTGTATAGTATAGTTTTATTTTTTATGGAAATTTAAACTGTCTATCATGGTTTGGCGGTGTACCGACATAGCACACATGTTCGACTTACCCCTGCGTCGTACGCGAAACAGCTGTTTAATTGAATTTTATATAAATACTTTTTGTCGATATGTTGACCACGTATTTGCATGGGCGTAACTCGCCAAGGATGACAAACATGTCATTCCGTGTCTTTATCAGAACTCCTTCTAAGTATCTGATTACCACATGTATAGATGTTTCTCAAAATCAACGATGCTATAAGATCTAATTTTTATCTTTGTTTGCACTCATGCAAACATTTCTGACAGTTTTTTGACTGCAGTCATATTACGCGAGTACAGCTGATTTCAAATCGACATTACTCGCATGCTCGTACCATAATAACTGGTTTCTCAGGCAACGTCCGTATATAAACAAGCATGCACGAGTTACTTTGAGTTACAGTGATACATGATTGTTGTACGCATTTTATATGCGTTTGTGGTTCAGTCAGGTCGACTTATTTACCGGAGGTCAATATAGAAATTGTAACATTTGTGAAATAAAAGTGGGACTATATCCAATACCCCGTAGGTGGCCCAATCCTGTGATGGCATGTTCATGTGTACTAAAAGTACCCTCCTTTTCCGTGCGTATGTGAACAGTATTTATTGCAAATGTGCAACATATAGTTTAGAGATATGTACACCAGCGGACATGCTCTGGATTACCTGGCTGACAGTTCAATTCATGAGTCCGGTCGCAGGAATAAAAAGCCGAAATCCTGAACGTTTCCTTATTAGGATGGATTCATAAATTCGGTTGTAAGATCAATAACCATAGATATCTATATATAACGCCAGGATATCAGCCTTCTAATGGTCTTTTATCCTGATAGAAACAAATATGTAGACGAGGACAAGGAAGTTCTTTAGATGAAGAAATAGAAAAAGAAAATATGAGAACTGGAGCACCAGTGTATTCCTGCTTAAATCCATCGTCAGTGACAGCAGAATTTGGCAGCTTTTATTAAAATCTAAAAAAGTATTTTCTCATTCTGATCTTTTATTTTATAAGTGGAACCTGGAAGAGAACTGACAGCAGTTTAACCATCATTAAGCGGTCCGCCGGCAGGCATTTTCCCCTATGCTCTGTTGCTTATATGTCAGTTTAGGACTAATTGTACGCTTCAACTTCTTCAAATGCAATTTGCGTTTGTTGAATCTCCAAAGAACATGTCAATAGGAGAGCAAGATTTCGACATCGACACTAATCTACGTGTCTTGACAATATTTGCCGTAAGATACCTTTTAAATGGTTTACTGGCTATTTTATTACCTTAAGTCTGTCGCATGAATATCTAGTACATATTTTATAGCGTACTAATTGATGCCACTGTGTGAAAAATGCAGAAATAATTAATAAATCCGCATGTCATTGGACAACAGAGCACAAATGAACTAATATTCGTAGTAATTATTGATAATTAGAATTAAGTTCGAAGATGATGATGGGAAATGGAAGAGGAAAATATATTCTTAATCGTTACGTGTTTTGGTATGAAGGATGCTAAAACGAATACATTTCTTACAATTGTTCCATGGAATACCAGGCGACCGCAAAATTAATATATGCGATAAACTTAAAGGATTTCTATGAAATCAAGTCAGTTAAATATGGAGATTACCAATGCAAGCTGAAGGGATCATAATTTTCTCCTTCTATTGGACGATAGTGATTGCAGAGTAATCTGTTTGACGTCGACAGTGGTAAATTGTTGATCATTTCTAACATCCGTTAAAATTTTCCTTAAATGAAAACTTAATCATACTACGAAGTCCTCTGGTGCTCAGTATTAAGTAATACTTTATGGGCTTCCTTTTGAATCCCGCGTGATTCAGCTGCGTTTATTAGAGGTCTTTGTAGGTTCCTCGTCATTTACTTAAGATATTCAAATCACATCTTCATCAAACAACTATAGATGACGCCAAACTCTGCGAGCAGGGGGCAATTAGTCAGTGTGACCCATGAACTGGACCAAAATATTGGATGTACCAATGAGAACACGGTTCTAATTGAGAGCCGAATTTGTGTAATGGGCTTACCCTAGGACTCTTGCATTATGTGGCAGTCTTTTTTTGTGAGGGGTTTTGAATGAACCACTTATGCTTAAGTTTAATAGGCCTGTTGACTTAAGCGGTCAGTGGATCAAATCTGTGTCATCTAATTTGTCGCTTACAAGCTTGAAGACATCAAAATTAAACCCGAGAAGTCATGTTCGGATGTTTTTGGTAACTCATCATCAAGCCAACCCGATTGCATAGAAATTGGAATTATAAGAAGATTACAGGGTTTATTACTGTCTCAGGGGTTACTAAAACGCATCGTTCCCACGCCACCCGCATGACGAGGTCGGCACGTTATCGTTGTTAGGGGAAGAGAGGGCAATGACATGGGCTGTTTGTGATGTTTGCAAGTCCAGTACGTGGAGCACACATCACTGTTATCAGGGGGTTGAGGAGGTGGACGCTAACTGTCTGGAATTGACGTTGTCCGCTGAAGACTGAGTGCCAGTGTCAAAGTCTTCTAACAACATGTCACCGGATTCTCTAACCTTATAGACGCGGCTGTATCTATCACCCGTATGCGTAGGCCTTTACATAAGCTTTCTGGTGGTCGGTAGATATCCGGACATGGGTTCGGGAATTCAAATCGGTCAGCTTTCACCTCTGTCTAGCCAGGAGGGTATGGCTTCACGCACCCTCTTTTCCAGGCGTCCCGTTGCATGGTCAATGTACTTCGTCCGGCAGGAGCATGTGAATGAGCAAATGCACATCGATGTGGCCTGCAACGGTAGTCGGTTCGTACCCGGTAAAAGTAAGCGGGTCAAGGTTGTGAGACCTACTGGTGAATTCGCCGTTGGGAAGCGCTAGTGATCGCTGTCATTGGCCGTTGTCTTGTTAGGTCGCTTGTTTCTCCCAAGAAATGACAATTCTATAAATAAAAAAATAAATAAATATTTCCTTTCTTTGGTTGCTGCGGTAGGCTCCGCAGTGCGCTCCCCAATACTCCAGACGGAAAATCTCTGTTTTCGCGAAGTATGCTCCGCGGTTGCCGGAGTTCTCCCTCAACAGCATTAAGAGGGCGGATGCGCCGAACTATGGGTATCAATCCCTAAATCTAACTGTGTCTACTAGTTAGGGGAATGATACTGTGAAAATTAGTAAATTATCCCGTCCAGATTTTTTTTCGGAATACCTTACGCTGAGTAGATCTTCCCTCTTTTCTGTGCAGCAATTTATCGAGAAATTCAATTTCATTTCCTGTCTCAAACAGTGCAGAGAATATTAGCGAGGAGTGCGCACTGTTAAAATTTTGAACCCTGGCGTCGGTTTCGATAACGAAACCCACTAGGCAGAAAATGTCTTATGTGTGCAGGTTGTAGACGCCGACTACGTTAACAGTATGCCGTAACGTCGTCTCCTCTACTTTGCCTATAAAAAACAATTTGCGAAAAATGGAGTAAACGACGAGCCCATCGATACGCTTTTTATCTGCCTCTGTTGTTGGTCATTGCAGGCAAACTGAGTATTTCGTGTGCGACGTTTATATAGCTCTTTTAAGGAGTAATGTAATTTCGTGCTTGGTATTCCACTTCTAAAGGTAAATGCGCGTACTGCTCGGTATAAAGACATCGAAAAAGTAATGCGCGCCACAGTCATGCAGTTCATGAAGGCGTTTCTAGGTGGTCATGATCTCCGGAACCACATCTAAACACGTCATTTTAAGCCTAAGTTTCTTAGCTGTCAGCTAACTTGAGGACTCTTAAAATGACATACGTAAACAATCTTTTTGAAAAAATACTGCATTCTATTGAAGATTGTGTATTGTATGTTAATAAATAATTACATATGAGTCTGTCTATGGCGGAATCATATAAACCGCTATTGTCCTGTGGGGACATATGATGTGGATTTCATGCAATTTGCATTAAAAAAAAACAGAATCTCACAAATAGCAGAATTGGGATGCAACGTCAAAATCACTAGCAATTTAATCATTTGCAAGCTGCAGCTGTATTTTAACGATTTCAGCAAGCAAGATCATACTTTTGTCTGCTTAACACCACTCGCTAAAGATACAATGCGTGACCTATCTCATGAAATGTTGGCTGAAATTCTGAAATGCGTTTTCGATTAGGAAGGATTACTTGGTCGCGGTTGTAATACTGATTATCTTAAGGCATATTCTTATAACATTTTGGACTTGGCAGGATGTCGGCTTTTAAATGCACTTCTTTTCAATCTCCTGTAGAAAGCATGCTTGGTAAAAAATGGCTACTTAAGTAGCATGCATTTTTGCCATTGATTTTCGATGGTCTTGGAAATTCAAATATATTTTATAGAAACCACAAACAAAAATATGCTTTCTTTTAGTCACTCAATAGATAATCACGTCTTCTTTATATTTTATACTTAAGGACGGCGTATAAATAGGTTTTAAAAGTTTCTAATTATGAGACTTTTTAAGACCGCGATATGTTCATTCACATAGCATCGTACCTGACCGTTTACCACTGCTCCTCATGAAATGCACAACATGGTCCGCATCCATTGCAAAATTTTATGGATTCTGCATGATATCTCTGTAACGGTATATAAAAATATGTGATTTTCTTTACGCGGAACGCATGCATCTTGTAGAATGAAATCACTAAGCGCTAATGCAACGAATGATCAGGCTCAAAGTTTTTCGGCAGTTAGAAAAATTTTTAAAACCTATTTATACGCCTTCCTTAAGTATAAAATATAAAGAAGACGTGATTATCTATTGAGTGACTAAAAGAAAGCATATTTTTGTTTGTGGTTTCTATAAAATATATTTGAATTTCCAAGACCATCGAAAATCAATGGCAAAAATGCATGCTACTTAAGTAGCCATTTTTTACCGAGCACGCTTTCTACAGGAGATTGAAAAGAAGTGCATTTAAAAGCCGACATCCTGCCAAGTCCAAAATGTTATAAGAGTATGCCTTAAGATAATCAGTATTACAACCGCGACCAAGTAATCCTTCCTAATCGAAAACGCATTTCAGAATTTCAGCCAACATTTCATGAGATAGGTCACGCACTGTATGTCAAGCCTGGTTAAGTCTACGGCGCAGTTTTGGTGATTTTCCAGAGCGCAGTTTGGCACACTGCATCGAGTTCTTTGTCGCTACGCTTGCAATTCGGTGACATCATTTCACCCATCTCGAGCCATGAAGGTTTTACGCTTTAAAGGAGCTGTCAGTCATCGTCGGCAAAGCAAAAGGTGTGTGAAACTTTTAGCTGCCGAATGCGTCGGCTGTGGGGTCTGCGCCGAGCCCCTTAAATCTCGCAGACCACAGGGTGTAGCGGACTTGCAAAGTCTTCGGCTTGGGTATTGAAGTCAAGAAGAGGACGTTGTTTTCCGAACCACCCAGACAGACTTTGATTTGCTCGATTATACTCAGATGGTAAATTCGTAAAGCCAATGTAGTCTTCGTTTTTGAAATATACCGCTAATGATCTTTTTTGTCTTAAAGCAAACAAGAAACCGTTTGGAACAATTGGGATTGACGTTGGTTGGAACACCCATAACGTGATAAGAAAAGACGTTAATTTACAGTGTAGCAACTAGCATCTTCCTGTCGTTCTTTAGTATGGATGATTAGGAAGATTTCTGCAAAAAACTATTTCCTTTGTAACGCTATGACAATGCCAAAAAGACAACGGCGCTCCCGTTATTATAAAAAAACGAGCGCTAAGTTTTAGTAAGAGTTTAACGCTGGGTATTTATAGATAGTTTAGCTTAGGCTGATCCTTGCGCCATAAGTTCACTACAATCTGATACAATTGGAGGGGTCGGTGGTCTTTTTTGGATGTACATAACACCTGATATTTGCATCCTTCTCTTCTGACTTAGTTATCAGAGATCCAGTTGGCTATATGGTCATCTACTCGAGATTTTAGGTCTTTTCTTCAGACCGAATAATTCTGATCAAGATCCTCTTAGGTCTCCAGGTTGATCTATTAGTGTTTTCCTTGGGTCTTCTGAGTGTCCTTGTATCGCAATTATCGCTACTGACGACTACTGTCGTACAGATGTCACCATTTAAAATTACGAGATAGCGGCACTGATGTAGAAAACGTTACATCATTATGGCATAGATTAGCCCTCTCACGCAAATGAGAGACACGCCGTTCAACCCCCGTTGTGTGAAATCCTGGTGTTGTGTGTATGGGGGGCCAGGTCGTGCCGTGGCGCGCGCAGTCATTGTCAGTCGACCATAACAGCCACCGCGCCCACTACCCACTCCAGTCTGCTGACCGGCTCGGACAGCGACTGGGGTGTGGGAGTGGGAAGGGAGAGTGAGGTCGACGACTCAGCGCACTTTCTCCTCACTATAAACAACCTGACGCGCTTGAAGCTATCACGGTGCGCTAAAAGCCGTGGCTTGGAAGGTTGCCAATTGACGGGGTAACTTGGACCTCCTCCTTGACTGGAGGCGGTCTGAGAGTCAGGCTGCAATGGCTCCTTCTTAATGTGGCCTTTATGGCATTCCCACCACAGTGTGGGATCCGAGCCAGGCGTTGGCGGCACGCCCAGGTGCGGCTTCGGTCGTGCCAGCCTCCAAATCTCTGTTGTTGGTTGAAGTCCTGGTTATTGTTATGTGGACCAGGGAGTGTGGTGGAATGCCAAGGTGAGGATCCGTCCGAGCCATCCACCTGCTGCCTCCCTCGTCTCCGGTCTTCTTGACTCTGTCTTGACACCGGGCCCAGGCGAGGGAGGAGGAGAGAGTGTAGGTAGATGTTACGCAAGTCTACTCGCACTATAAACCCCTGCGTAAGTCACCGTCCCTGCTCCCACTGATGCTGCAACAATGGGGCACACGGTGGACATCATCGAAAACGATGGTCGAACTGTCATGGCATAGATCCTGAAGACAATTGTCCGTTAAACGGTTTCCAGTCACAGGACCCTGTCCTGCCACTTCAGCTTTAGAACCATGTGGGGATAGATGAGGTCCACGGAATCTAGCCTTCTAGCTCAGTTGGCGTAAGTGGTGCACCTCATCTCCTAGTAGTGTTTCGGCAGGATTTGACCGCCTTGTACATGTCGACAAAAGTGTTAGACCGAAGGCTTTGACTATTCCAGGCTAAGTTTTGGGGAGGCAATCGGACAATACATCTTTGGTCTTGATAATTCATTTAATAATTTTAGGTAACAGGATGCCCGTAGAGAGTCCCAGTTATTACAACTGCAATGATCCTATCTAATTTCATTCGGAATAATGAAAACCTTCAAGACTGCTTCTTGGGACTCGTCTCTTTGCTTCTATTGGCAATGTGTTTGGGCGCTATGCGCTCCGATCGGCCCGACGAAGGGAAAACTTCGCCCTTCGGGAGGCCTCCACGTATTCGCAGATCCGGTTTCTGCACAGGTTTCTCGACAATAATGCGTTGCCTAGATGTGTTTCATACAAGACTCTGGTTAACACAGATTTGGCGAGACGAGCAGTATTTCAACTTGGCAGAAGGATGATCCGAGTGCTCCTCAAAGATTGCCACGCGAGACTTCGCAAGTACCGTCAAAGGATTGACCAAGAAAAGACCAGATGCTGTGAGTTCATGGGTTAGATCGGTACAAATCTGCTCCTGCAGAGGATAGTTGAACAAGCCCGCTAACAGAGAATGATACGCGACGCAGCACTGGAGAACAAATTCCGAAAGCTTCCCTATTCAACTTCGTCCAGAGACGACAAACTGGTGCACAACCTGTCGCCAAAGGAGCTGACGAAGGATAAGATGCAGGTTTTAAGGCACGAAGCTTCATTCAACACGACTGAAGTCAAACCTGTTAACATGATTGCAACAGCGGAATCGATCCTTAGTCAGACGGAGGCAATGGAGGAGACCAAGAGCCTCATCCGACTCCAAGTGTCGTCTCTTTCTCTAATGGCCCACAGGCCGCGGGAAGTGCTTTTCAAGGTCAAACGTGATGCGCTTTGAGAACTCAAAGCCGAGAAAGACTTGGTCATCGTGCCAGCAGACAAGGTGCGCTCCACGGTTGTGCTGGACAGGACAGACTACCTTCAAAAAGCCAAGGGTTTTCTGGAGGACCGACAGTTCTATTTCCCATGTGCAACGAACCCTGTAAAGGCGCTGACACGCGAAATCAATGCTACTTTGTTGGCCTTGGAGAACTCAGGTGCAATAATACCGACCGACAGACGCATGGCGAGACCCCAGGATACGGCTTTGGCCCGATTCTATGGCCTCCCTAAGATGCACAAAGACGGCGCTCCTCTCCGACCCATCGTATATCTCAAAGGTACTCCAACGTACGGACTGGATAAGTGGCTGTTCCGGCGTCTGAAGTTCCTGACCGCTGAGTCAGACACCACGGTCTCTTCGTCAGCAGAATTCCTGGAGAAACTCAAAGGGGTAAGCATCCATCCAAATGAAGTCATGGTATCTTTTAATGTTACATCCCTTTTGACTTCTATTCCCCAGGACCTGGCGATCGAGACAATTGAGCTGCTTCTACAAAGCAAATAAGATAAAACGGAGAACCGTCTTGGACACGCCCAAATCCTTCAGTTCCTGAAGCTCTGTCTCAGGACGTACTTCACGTTCGACGGGACCATCTACGAACAAGTGAAGGGCACACCAATGTGTTCGCCGATTTCGGGGTTCATCGCCGAGGCGGTCCTGCAACGGTTAGAGTCGCTGGTCCTCCAACACCACAGACCGAAATTCTGGGCCCGGTATGTGGATGATACCTGCGTCGTCATCGAACGGGATCAGGTGTTGACATTCCGAGAACATCTCAACGCCGTCTTCCCGGACATTCAATTTACGATAGAGGAGGAAGAGAACAACCAGCTGGCCTTCCTGGATGTCTTCATATGCAGCAAGGATTGTGGTGGACTAAAGACCAAAGTGTTCAGGAAAGCGACAAATACGATGCAAGTACTGAACTTCAACAGCAACCACCCAATCAGTCACAAACGCAGTTGTATTAGGAAGCTCTATCGGCGTGTCGAAACGTACTGCAGCGCTTCCATATGTCAAGAACGTTTCGGAAGCTGTTGGCCGTCTTCTCGCACCAATTGGGGTTGGAGTTGCACACAGGCCAAAGGCAACCATCAGGCGTCAGTTGATGAAACCAAAAGACCCAATGCCACGGCAAGAAACGTCTGGAGTCGTTTATCGGATCAAGTGCAGTTGCGGACAAAGCAACTACGTCAGGGAAACCGGAAGACAGTTCCGAACGCAAATGGCCGAACATGCTGCAGCAGTGCGGAGAAATGACGCAGCTCTCAAGTTGCGGCTCATTCGGCGGGTTCCGGCCACACATTCAAATTTGACGAGGCCGAAATTCTCGCAAGAGGTGACAGCCGCGTGAGCCGGGAGCTGCTTGAGTCAGGGTTTACCGGCCCCCAGTCTATTAATAAGTGCAATGATCTTCCCATTCAAAACAGCGTGCTGAGTCTTCGTCTAGGCGAAGTAATTGGCCACGCGGGCAGCACACTGGTGAACACTCTTCCCAACACCCGGGTCAGCGCGTCAGATGGTCGAGCAATCTTCACACCGACAAGATTGCTAAACTACAATACCTCCGACGGGTCCTCAAAGCCAATGGCTACCCGCGCAAATTTGTCAACCGGTGCATACGCAAAATGGACGAAAGGCCTAACCGCACGGACACCAATGTTTGGCGAGCGCTTCCATATGTCAAGAACGTTTCAGAAGCTGTTGGCCGTCTTCTCGCACCACTTGGGGTTGCAGTTGCACACAGGCCAAAGGCAACCATCAGGCGTCAGTTAATGAAACCAAAAGACCCACTGCCACGGCAAGAAACGTCTGGAGTCGTTTATCGGATCTGGTGCAGTTGCGGGCAAAGCAACTACGTCGGAGAAACCGGAAGACAGTTCCGAACGCAAATGGCCGAACATGCTGCAGCAGTGCGGAAAAATGACGCCAGCTCTCAAGTTGCGGCTCACTCGACCGGTTCCGGCCACACATTCAAATTTGATGAGGCCGAAATTCTCGCAAGAGGTGACAACCGCGTGCGCCGGGAGCTGCTTGAGTCATAGTTTACTGGTCCCCAGTCTATTAACAAGTGCAATGATCTTCCCATTCAATATAGGGTGCTGAGACTTCGTCTAGGCGGAGTAATTGGCCACGCAGGCAGCGCACTGGTAAATCTCCTCCCAACACTCGGGTCAGCGCGTCAGATGGTTGAGCAGTCATCACACCAACATCCAACGCACGTGATGAAATTGCAGCAATTAACGACGCGAATATCGGCCATCACGCCACGTGCAACGATCCCTGATGAAGGGGAAGGATCCGTGAATATTCATAAGTATGCGGTAGCATGGTTACTGCATCCTATAAATACTGCAGCCGCATGTGCATGAACCACCCTTATCTGCTTATGTCTCTGATGATGGATTCGAGCAGGAATCCGAAACGTCAGGCTAATTAAGCTCGTGTCCCGACGATCGTGTCTTCTTCTTCAAGACTGCTTACTGGGACTCGTCACTTAGCTTCTGTTGGCAATACTTCGAATTCTATATTTCTTTAACTTTTTTATCTATTACTCGACATTTTCTGCTAAATCCCACTTTTTTCATGCTTTTTATTTAAATAACTTTCCTAATACTGCTTACGTTATCGTGATGGTTACTCCACCCAAACGGATGGGAAAAAAGACATTCTTTTTGTCAACAGACCGTGTTGACATTAGGATCCAAAAATATT
The DNA here is from genome assembly GCA_902702965.1 of Spirometra erinaceieuropaei. Classification (NCBI taxonomy): domain Eukaryota; kingdom Metazoa; phylum Platyhelminthes; class Cestoda; order Diphyllobothriidea; family Diphyllobothriidae; genus Spirometra; species Spirometra erinaceieuropaei. The sequence goes on along the minus strand of CACRXP010000055.1, from coordinate 87,310 downwards.
GCTATATTAGTAAAATGCTCACTTCCGAAACTATATAATGTTTCTAAGGTTGGCCGGCGCTGTCTGTGTCAAATACTTCATCATTTGCTCTCAAACCAACACAGACGATTTTAATATGACCTAAACATTATTAACGTTCAACTATTAATCGATCGGTATGGGATCATGTCAGCCCGTTGCACGTAAATTACAGTGTGTGACCTATCTCATGAAATGTTGGCTGTAATTCTGAAATACGTTTTCGATTAGGAAGGATTATTTGGTCGCGGTTGTGTAACTGATTATATTAAGGCATACTCTTATAACTTTTTGAACTTGGCAGGATGTCTGCTTTTAAATGCATTTCTTTTCAATCTCCTGTAGAAAGGGTGCTCGGCAAAAAATAACTACTTAATTAGCATGCAATTTTCCCATTGATTTTCGATGCTCTTCGATATTCAAACATATTTTATAGAAACCACAAATTAAAATATACTTTCTTTTAGTCAATCAATAGAGAATCACGTCTTCTTTATATTTCATACTTAAGGAAGGCGTATAAATAGGTTTTAAAAAAGTTTCTAGTTATGAGACTTTTCAAGACCGCGATATGTCCATTGACATATCATCATACCTGGCCGTTTACCACTGCTCCTCATGAAATGTACAACATGGTCCGCATCCATTGCAATATTTTATGGACCCTGTATGATATCTCTTTAATGGCATGGAAAAATATGGGATTTTCCTTATGCGGAACGCATGCACCTTGTAGAGTGTAATGACTATGCGCTAATGCGACGAATGATCGGCCTCCAAATTATTCGGCAATTAGGAAACTTTTTTAAAACCTAATTATACTCATTCGTTAAGTATAAAATATAAAGAAAAAATGATTGTGCAATAATTTCCCGTACTAACAACACAGGTATTAGTTAAAAGCTGACGGATTTCAGCTCAAATATTAATATCAAATTTCGGACCGTGCCTTAAAAGGCCTGTTTCGAAAGAGTTACTCCAAGTTCGCGCATTAATTTCCTCGGAAATTAAGCAAGGCAAGAAGAAATGATTTTCTATTGATTGACTAAAAGAAAGCATATTTTTGTTTGTGGTTTCTATAAAATATATTTGAATTTCCAAGATCATCAATAATCAATGGGAAAATTGCATGCTACTTAAGTAGCCATTTTTTGCCAAGCACGCTTTGTATAGGAGATTAAAAAGAAGTGCATTTAAAAGCCGACATCCTGCCAAGTCAAAAATGTTATAAGAGTATGCCTTAAGATAATCAGTTACACAACCGCCATTAAGTAATAATTCCTAATCGAAAAAGCATTTCAGAATTTCAGCCAACATTTCATGAGATAGGTCACGCACTGTACATTTATATCGAAGGATTAAAAATTTACGGAGGCTAATCATAGTCAAATATATTACACAGCGATTCACATCAATCGCATTATGGATTTTTATGGGTCATCTAATAAGGAGATTTGATTGACGAATGCACATTGTTGATCTTGGGTGGAGTAGTGTTGTCATGTTCATCTACTACAACTCGCAGTTTTTGGGAACTGGAACGAAAATAAATAATCAATGAACCCTACAAATCCCTAAAAGTGCGATGGCCACGCCCGCATTGATGCGTACGTATGCGCAAGCATAATGTGTGACACATATAACACCTCTGCTTGTGTGAACGCAGAGATATTTTCAACTGTGTGCAATTTTATATTCCTTGGTGCAGCCTGCTCGATGTGAATTTAAACATCGCATATCGTGTAGCGAGTATAGATAAACCCTCTGGGTTGATCAATTACTGCGCCATGCACATGCCTCATTCTGGTTGTTCTGTCTATCCATCGGATGCAAAACTGAAGGTGCACGTAGTTACATATCATTGAATCGATAGCTGGCCATTTAATAGGGTGCCCAACTACAAATTTATTGGCAAGGTTTGGTTTTGTTGCCCCACCTGATCGATATCGTATCGTTAGCCTTCCAAAAATATAGGAAGTTTGAGTAGACTGAATTTATAACTGTCATATTGTTCGCATCTTCCCTACAATTCTAATCCAGCGAGTAACTCTGCCACGAGGATAGGAGTGCTTATACGCCAGCCTCGGTTACTTTCTTTATCAGTTCACTAGCCCTTCTTTGCACGTAATTCGATCCCTGCTTCCGCCCTCTTCATTATCCTGATCTAGCAAGTGACCACATAGACCTGCTAACGGAATTTTTCGGACGGTGTAAAACTCCGTCGGTTCCATAACAACAGCTATGAACTGAGAATTACCATCGGTTCCCACAGCGGCCTTCCAGTAGTGATTTTGACCTTCTTAGCCTGTACATCCAGCGAATGGCTGTGTCAAGGAGTGTGTGCAAGCCACCTTCTCTCACATCCCCGCGCGTACTTCGAGCTCTTCTTGTGCCCTCTTTCCCTTCCTAATCCAGGGAATGACAATGTTAGACCTTTCAACTAATATTATTTTCGTAAGCTAATCATTTGATATTACTCACGTGGAGCTGCAGAACCAATCCTCGCCACTTTGGTAAGGAGCGCTCACCGAACGTTCTTACGGAACTTACTCGTTCTGTTGTGCCTTGCGGGCTCTCTCTCTCCGATTCCAACCGGCAGCCGCACAGTGCTACATGATATAGGCAGAAATATTATTACCGACAAAGACAAGGGAGACTGGAATGGCCAGTTCTGGCTTATTAGCCGTCGTCAGCCAGTCATACCCAACCCCGAAGTGTGGAACACCCGAGGCTCAACCTAGCGACCTGTTTGTTAAAATTCAACGTCTCTACCCACTGGGCCACGAGCAAGTTGCCTTGTCGGTCGCGAGTTCGAGCCTCAGGTGTTCCACACTTCGGGGTTGGGTATGACTGACTGACGACGGCTAATAAGCCAGAAATGGCCATCCCAGTCTCCCTTGCCTTCGTCGGTAAGACCATTCTGCCTCGACACTTTATTTGTAAGATGGCTCTTGATTCAGAGGTTTTTAAGACGTACACATCCGTCAGGAATATCTGTATAGACTGATTAAAACGATCTGAGCAGTGAATTAGTTTACATCTGCTTCTTGATACAGGGCTTACTAGGTGATGTGCGCAAGATACATATTATCCGGAGCGACCACCTATTGGAAAAAACGATGAGAGGCCAGAGATGCCTTTGTTATCATAAAGGACGTTCTGTGATGACTGTATTGCGTGCCACAGGAAGTCAAATACCGTCTCATGATCATGAGGGCACCACTGTGCAGAAGCAAATTCGACATCGTCAGCACCTACGTGCTAATGCGATAACGGGAAGAATAAGCTATCTTTTTCCTAATCATATGTTTTTGACATTATATTTAACTGAATCCTTTGAAAGCGAATGGTTAGTCGATGGATCATGATTACAATGCTGGAAAAAGACGTAATTTTCTTCCGAATGTAAATAAGGACGAATTTGTTATGCGTTTTTTTGCACGACGTATGATTGAATGTCCAAGGGCATCGAGCATCAATGAGAAAAATTTATGCTACGTCAATTGCCATGTTTAAGGAGCGTTGTTTCTGCATGCGGCCGAAAAAGATCGTTCAAAATTCGGCATCCGGAGGTAAAATGATTATTAGATAGTGGTGCCGCATGTTGCAAAATGTTAAAACAGAACTTAAATGATCTTTTTGAAACGAAAGCTCATTTCAGATGTTTGGTTAACATTTCACGAGTTAGTCCACCTACTATTTAAATGACGGCTGGTTAAATTGCGGCCGTCAAAACGCAGGTGGTATACCGAAGAACGGTTTTAGGTAAGGTGCGTAGGAGTGATTCGAGCAAAGTCTCAGGTGTATTGATATTCAGAAATTTGTTGCATGTGTATCACCTGAATTTTATTTTAATAATTATCTCGTTAAATTTCACGTCTTCTCTTTTGCCAAAAAATCAAGACGCACGTGTGCCGTTACCATTAAGCATATTATATTTTTCTATTATTTGTGCAGTATAAATTCCAAAACCGCACCAAGTGTGCTTGAGACTATGACTTACGAAAACTCCTTCGAGGTGAAATCTAGAACACTCAAGAAGCTGTGCTGATTTGTGCTAGAAGGTGCTTTCACGAACGTCGTCGATGGTTAGAAACAAATTACATCAAATGCAGGCTACTACTTCCTTTCATGAAACACATTGTAAACCGTCTTCGTATGCAAATTAATGTCTGTAAAACACATTTCGCTACTATATTGCAGCCTTTACCAAAGTCAGACACATTGCAATGTGTTTCAAAAAGAAACGCAATACACACGTGCACAGAAAGGGTGTATTTGGCACCGGTTGCTTCACATTGACTGGCTGCGCTACCGTCTCTCAGGTTAATCCAATTGTTTAGGCCTTGCAAATTTTCTGGCTAACTCTCCAGTCCAGTTATATGGTAACGGCATGCATTGCGATACCCCGAGGTGGGCCTAATCAGTAGATACACCGTATTGCTGTACTATCTGCATGAACTAAATTGTAACGGCCATGATATGTACTCAAAGCTTGCACAATCGGCACGGCGATGGTAAGACACTTAATCACTAATGTGTAAATTAAGTGAATGAACTCGTCATACGGAAAGTACACTTGATATAAACGGTTGCAATGAGGCTTGACTGCAGTGTGCTGAATAATTTCGCCAAACAAGGCAGAAAGTACCAAGGTTGTAATGTCAACATGCTGCTGGCCATGTGTTTGTGGAAACCCATTGACGTGAACTACAGTTTGGATTCCGTGGAATGGGCATCATATTTTTTTGCTGGCTGACCACCTATGTGATATAATTCTTGAAAATCGTGGACAATACACAAACGACCGGAAGAATCACGGTTTGAAGCTATACATCAGAATGCATGTGTTGGAATTTCATTTTCTGACGATGAAATTTGATTTTTGAATCATGTTATTCTCATGTTTGCTTCTGAGCTGATTTGATATATTGTCCGGCGGATGTGTGGAGCTTTTTTCAATCAGCCGCAACCAGTCTTTGAACGAGTTTTGCGTTCTCAATTATCCGTGAATAAAAGGACAACGTCTCATGAACAGATTTCTAATGCAACCTTTCCCAGATATCGGCCCGTACTACCGACAACCGTATGATATAATATGCTCATGAATACGGCAGAAATCACTATAAAGTCCCGGATGCTATATAATTGATACTAATATCAGCATACTTAATGACTTCAAAGAATAAAAGATATTGATTCAACGTAATTTTTATTAACTGTGAACATAAATTAAAACGGCAATTGTATAATGCAGTTGGGGCACCGAAACTTGTTATGCTAAAATGAAATATATTGTTCCATGTTGTGTGAGGTAACTTACTAAAGTTAAGTGGATGAACGTTTGCTCTCATTTAATCCCGATCAGAATACTATAAGGCTTTAAACGGTCGTAAAGTTTACTTATTCTTGAAATCCCGTTAGAATTTTATCTTGTCGGCTTACTATTCCAAATCTTAAATTGGAAAGGCGGGATACCAATGGCAGATATTATGAAGTTTATTATGTCTAGTAAGTTTTCGCCCTTCGAGCTTAACTCTTCGCGAAGTAGCCGTTCTCTTCCATTATTGCATGAACTTACTGACACGACTAACTGGAAACTATTCGTTTAAATGATCTTGTGCAACCGCATTTTGACTCCAGTACCGAGATTAATTACATGTAGGATTTTCTTGAAACTTTGGTTCAGTTCATTTCAACGTATTTAAGGAAGAGTAGGTTTTTACCTTTGAAATCCTTGTTGGTTGCACGCCGAGAAGTATATGGAAAGATAAGAAAAGAAGTAAAATGATATTCTTTACCCGCACGTTTCTAAAAAACAAATATGCCGAAAACTTCGGACTAACTTTAATTATATTGACGCGGATGTCGGCTTCATTTTCAATTTCTTGTTTTCGTTAAATTACATTGCTAAGGACCTGATATGTTAAGGAGGGTCATTGGTAATATATACAGACCTCACAAGATATCCGACGTCTTGTGTACTGGCCATGTTTTTTGGGTTTAGGGAGAGCAGATTCGGAGGGTGTTTTGGAAATCAACAAGCTCTTTTTTCCATAACAACGTTTATCGTACGTTTAATGCACTCGATCATTTATGGTTTCGTGAAATGTCCCTCTGTGGCACATGTATTTCTCCTGGGAGAATGTAAAACCGTGAGCGCAACCTGTTTGCAAGCGTCTGTTCCCTATAACGAAAAGCGTTTGCTGGATATCTTCTGATTAAGGCCGCACCGGCGGTGAACATCATTTAGCCATAGATAGTTATATCCGCAACAATGTTTGCTAATGGCTTGCATTTACTAATCTACCTAAAAGTAAATTAAAGTCACTCATGCAAAATTATGATTGGGAATGTGACAGAAATAAGCTTCATCTTCGGGCACATAGCCATCTAGCATTATTACTGAACGTAGTTTGAAGGATTTTGTCGATGCCAAACCCAATACTTACTAGAATGACATAAGATCGCTACGTCTTCCGAAAACCCATAAAATAACGTGAATAATTTTTGGACAATATGCTTAATACTATAAATCCTCAAAAACTAAATAAGGTTAATTGCTCTTATTATGCCACCTTTATCCCGCGTTCAATATAGGGCGAGCGGGCGACAGATTGTTCGTGTACTTTAATGGTGTAATACTTTGCAGTGCGTAGCCCGCAGATCACGTATGAGTGTAATGATGCGCGTTTTCTGATGGTTGGCAGGTCGCTTGTACTTTACTAAATGTGTTTAGCGAAGACAAATTAATCAGCGGCTTAAACTCACGTGTTCTTTGTTCTTAGAAGACGACGGCTACCAGCTTCATAGACAGCAATATTTCACCAATGAAAAGTAGCACGCATACGATGACAGACGAGTTTTGCAGATGGGTGGAACTCGTACTCACTGAACTGCAAGTACGCTGTATCGCTGTGGTATCGCATGCCAAACTGGAGTCCGCACAATTTTTAAAAGATGCTCAAATACTCCTATTCGTCCTTTTTGTTATCGGATCCTCTCACCCCTGCAAGTTAATATCAAATTTGCTGAAAGCTGCCAAAGGCCTGAAGAAGACGTAACATCACAGAATATCACCTGTTTGACTTTTAGCTCCATTTTTACGTCATTGGTAGCTGACAGGTTTGAATTTCTACTGGTTTGACAAAATAGTGTCTGAATATGACCAAAATAGTAAAACATGCGAATCTCATCCTCAGAAGTTCCTTCACTGACGGTTGAAACCTAATTATTAATTAATATAATCGGAGTTGATGTCGGAATCGACGGTGCGTCGGGCGTAATAACCGGATTGAATGAGATAGAAATGCTTAATTTTGCGGTTTCAAGCATACTAAAGCAGTGAGAATTATGAGATGCTTTAAGAAATTACGAACCATAGATGCAATGTGCTGTGGATCATTAAAAAGGATAATTGAAGGAATATTTCCACGGAATGAATTTAAAGCAAGCAAGGACAGCAGAATTTAATGGTATCACAAAATTTCGCGACGGCTTCTCAACTGCTGCCGGTCGTTGCATAACAAAAATAACAAGTGAGAAAGGTACAAAGGTTTGAATTTCGACAGAGAAAATCGATGTCAAACAGCAAGGTCAACGTGCACTGCGCGTAAACTAATCGATAAAATGGTATCTTCAAAATGCAACATAGGAATGAAAATGGGGAACTAGGCATGCCGAGGGATTTCGAAACTCAAAAGAGGCTCGGGTCTACCAGGGCAAGCTGAGGTTGACTACGTGGTCTAACTGCTTACATAGGTCGGGTTTCTCCCGCCGTATATAGGCTGCCTCCAGGTAGCGCAATAACCGAGTAGTTCCTGCTCGAACTACTACTCGAGAAGACGTCTTAGGGCCAACCGAATGGCCACTATCAAGGAGATGTTTTCTAATGGACGACCGTGGAGTCTTGTTCTCCTGCTTTAGAAGCCATTTAGGCAGGTGCTCAACTGCTCTGGCTTTGCGTTCGCCCAATGTACTTACATCCACAAGTACATGTAAATTCGTAAACACAATTTGACGTGGCGTGCAATGGCAAGGCATCCTTCGCCCGTGGAACTTCGATAGCCTTAGTAGAACTGTAGAAGATGAGTTCAGCTGCGTTGTAAGTTCTTTCAATAGTGCATCTCAATCGCCGCTTGATGGTATTGGAGATTTTGTCGCCCCTTAAGGGTAAGGATATTATAACGGGCTTTTTCGGAACAGATTGCTCCGTCAATTTTGGCCGCGAAGTGTTGCTGTACTTTTCGATGAATCGTGGATGATATCCCCGTTTAAGCAGGGCTGTTTTTAGGCAAGAAATTTCATCATCCAGCGTTTCAATGGAGCAAATCTTTCTTCCTCTTTGGAATAGAGTGTAAACCAAATTTAGCTTTCGTTGTACCGGCACAAAGCTCAAGAAGTGTAGGTATTGGCGTTTACAAAGTGTCTTTGTGGAAAACAGATAGCCGTATTGAACCATCCTCCTGTCTAGTCATGAGGACATCCAGGAAAGAGAGCTTGTTGCACTGCTCCTTCTCCATTGTGAATCTAATCTTAGGATGGAGACTGTTCATGGCAATAAGTAGGTCGTCGGCTTCATCGTCGTTATCAACCATAGCAAAAATGTCGTCTACATATCTTTTGTACAGTGTTTTCCTATTCAATTTTTCTGAGAACTTTTCTTCTAGGTGACCCATAAAAATGTCGGCAAGGGTTGGACCAAGTGGATTTCCCATTGCCACCCATCAATTTGTCTGTATATCTGTTCACTGAACAGAAGTTGAACATTTTTCGTGCATAGTTTCAACAGGTCACGTAATATTTCGGGTGACAGGCGGGTTTCAGACGCATGGTCGCAGATGATATCGATAGTCTCATCCAGCGGTACATTTGTAAATTGTGATGCAACGTCCAAAGATATCATAGTTTTGTTGGAAATGTTCTGATGCTTTATTTTTTCAATAAACTGGAAATTGTCTTTTATTGTGTAAGTTGAAAATAGGTGTCGTATTGGCTCTATTTCCTTGACAATCCACTGTGCTAATCTGTGTTGGGGTGAATTAGACATAGACAGAATTGGTCGTAGAGGTATGTCCTTCTAATGCGTCTTTGGCAATCCATAAAGTCTGGGGATACATGTTCCCCTCGGTTTCAAGGATAGAGCGGTTTTTTCATCAATCAGATTTTTGTCCAACAATTGTTTAATTATTTTCCAGGCGGATTCTTCCACAGCCTTGGTTTCATCTTTCACTTGCGTTTTGAGACCAAACTTACTAGGATCGTCTAAAATGGATTCCATTTTGTTTACGTAGTCTCTCCGGTTAAGAATGACAACCCCGTGGCCTTTATCAGGCTTGGAAATTACTATTTGCTCATGCTGCTTCAATGCAGCTAGGGCAGCCATGTGTTCTTTAGTAATTGGTGTTTGTTTCGTTATTGGATCTTTACGATACTGATGACAAATGTCCACTAGTTTTCCTTTCAGCAAACCTACGTCATCCGTGGATCTGAGTATTAGGTCGGACAGTTGCGAATTGAGCCTCAATTTCGACAGGGTTAATTCTTCGGTTTGGAACACAAAAGTCGAGTCCTAGTGATAGAGCCTCGGTTTGTAACTTAGTACGTTTGATGTCCGATATATTAAGAAGAACCTCGTCGGAGTTCTAAAGGAAAATATCGTCCATAGGCTTCCTTTTTACTGACTTCATTAATTTAAAGAGAAAGGACTCTCTAGTCTTCTTTTGTATGATACATTAGTGTTTAATGAACATTAACCAACAAAAGGCACTTATCTTATCGAGAACATGCCTCGATTGGTCCAGATGAGATTTGCTGCGGTCGACAACATCAACTGAGTCCTCTATTTTTGATCGCGCAAGACGGTCAAGGCTATCGGAGTTCCACGGGCGAAGGATGCCTTGCCATTGCACGCCACGTCAAATTGTGTTTACGAATTTACATGTACTTGTGGATGTAAGTACATTGGGCGAACGCAAAGCCAGAGCAGTTGAGCACCTGCCTAAATGGCTTCTAAAGCAGGAGAACAAGACTCCACGGTCTTCCATTAGAAAACATCTCCTTGATAGTGGCCATTCGGTTGGCCCTAAGACGTCTTCTCGAGTAGTAGTTCGAGCAGGAACTACTCGGTTATTGCGCTACCTGGAGGCAGCCTATATACGGCGGGAGAAACCCGACCTATGTAAGCAGTTAGACCACGTAGTCAACCTCAGCTTGCCCTGGTAGACCCGAGCCTCTTTTGAGTTTCGAAATCCCTCGGCATGCCTAGTTCCCCATTTTCATTCCTATGTTGCATTTTGAAGATACCATTTTATCGATTAGTTTACGCGCAGTGCACGTTGACCTTGCTGTTTGACATCGATTTTCTCTGTCGAAATTCAAACCTTTGTACCTTTCTCACTTGTTATTTTTGTTATGCAACGACCGGCAGCAGTTGAGAAGCCGTCGCGAAATTTTGTGGTACCATTAAATTCTGCTGTCCTTGCTTGCTTTAAAAAGGGATAGGCATGATGCCGTTGGAAGTGCAATGCACAATCTTAGAAAATTCCACAAATAAGACGAGGTTAACACCAAACAGCACTCTGTTTTCGAGGACAGTGTCTGGAGACCACATGAGTGGCTAATAATTGTGTAAAATAACGTATATTTTGTGAGTGATTTCTAAGAAAATATATCTGAATTTGTGAACTATCGAAAACCAATGCGAAAAATACCTGCCACTGAAATAAACACTTTTACCGAGTGCCGTTTTTAAAGGAGATCGAAGAGAAATGCATTCGTAAGCCATCATCCTGACAAATTTTATTTATCATAAGATTATGCAGCATTATAAACAATATCACGACTCAACCTTACTAATCCTTTCTAACTGAAAACCCATTTAAAAAATTACGCTAACTTTTCATGAACTCGGTCTCTCACAGCATACACTTACTTTGCATACATATACATATGTACACATGTATATGTATACGTATACATATATTTTCATATGTGATTTTGAGTTTGATCACCGCTTCAACTGGGAGGGGACGGAAGCGATCGCCAATGTCAAAACTAAACAGAAGCCACAATTTCTAAATGCTTGGCACTCCAACACCAATAGCATCAACTGTCATGTCGACCTGGATTGCCACTACGAAGGTTTGTGTTCACGGCTTATGAACTTGCGCCCACCGTAAGACACCAGCCGCTAGTGCGGGTTCGACCATGTAGAATATCACGGATTTCCTACTTTTTGGAGAGAGTGAACCACAATTGGAACTCTTAAAACCTTCCGACGCCAACCTAAACGCATCATTCCCCTCCGCTCATGGACGTCTGTCATTTTGATGAATTCGCCACTATTCCTCCGTGCGATTATCCCTCGCCCCACTATGTATTTCGTCTAAAGACGGGCTGGCGCAAACGACATGACAGTTTTCGAGTACATAACGAGCCTTTCCATTTTATTTAATATATATCTCCTCTTGTTCCCATTTACATATACATATGCAGAATGGTATTACCGACAAAGACAAGGGGGATATGAATGGCCATTTCTGGCTTATTAGTCGTCGTCAGCCAGTCATACCCAATCCCGAAGTGTGGAACACCCGAGGCTCGAACTCGCGACCTGTTTGTTAGAAGTCCATGTCTCTAACCACTGGGCCACGAGCTCGGTGTCTTGTCGATTTTCGATCGGGAATATACAATGATAGGGGCGCTCATCGATCGTTCGTACAGAAATCACTCGTGCCGATGTGCCTTACGGGCTCTCTCTCTCCGTTCTTTTGGTCGGTAATACCATACTGCCTATATCATACGCCGCTGTGCGGCTGCTGGTTGGGCTCGAGAGAGAGCCCGCAAGGCAAAACGGAACGAGAAAGTTCCGTAAGAACGATCAGTGATCGCCCCCCACCATTATATATACATATGATATTATGATAGTGGGCGCGCACGTCGTACATGTCGTGTGTCGTTTTAATGCTTAAAATTTTTAAAGGGCCACATAGTGACCCGAAGCATATTTTGATAACATATCTGAGCCAAAACCGAGCGAACGTGAAGTGGTCATTTCTGGCTTATTGGTCGTCACTTATCACTCAAGCACAACCGCTGGTGTATATCGCCTGAGATTTAAACCCGGAACCTTTACTCGCTGACAGCAACATGCTGCCATTGAGTCTTGGCCCTGTTTTCCCGTCATTTGTGAACGGGAATACTAATTTTAATGGAGGGGCGCTCGACGATAGTACCGTGAATACGCACATATTCATGATCCCTGTGAGACAGCCAACTGTAATCTCGATCGTGTCCCAAGCCACTAGAGAACAGGTGGGTCCGTAATACAACCGGTCAACGCCCACTACCACATATATATATATATATTAATGACTAAAGTGAGGCGGGATAAGTTAAAATCAATACTGTATCTGCATTCCATGTCGTCTTCCCGCTCCGCCATCCTATGTTATTCAAATTCGACCGAACGGTTGGCTGCATGTTTCCGACGCTTAAAGCCCATCCGGAACTCCATTGTTAAGGAAACCGGAAAAGCAGGTAAGCGCTCATTTCTGATTGAAAATATACCTGATTTGCAGGGACAGAGAATGACCCATTAATTCGCCGCAATCTATACAATATGCGCGTTATCAGCACGACACTACAGTGCGTGACCTATCTCATGAAATGTTGGCTGAAATTCTGAAATGCGTTTTCGATTAGGAAGGATTACTTGGTCGCGGTTGTGATACTGATTATCATAAGGCAAACTCTAATGGCATTTTGGACTCGGTAGAATGTCGGCTTTTAAATGCACTTCTTTTCAATCTCCTGTAGAAGGCGTGCTCGTTAAAAAATGACTACTTAAGTAGCATACATTTTTCCCATTGATTTTCGTTGGTCTTGCAAATTCGAATATATTTTATAGAATCCGCAAACAAAAATATACTTTCTTTTAGTCAATCAATAGAGAATCACGTCTTTCTTATATTTTATAGTTAAGGAAGGAGTATAATTGCGTTCTAAAAAAGTTTTCTAATTGCCGAAAAATTTGGAGCCTGATCATTCGTTGCATTAGCGCTTAGTCATTACACTCTGCGAGGTGCATGCGTTCCGCGTAAAGAAAATCCCATATTTTTCTATGTTATTAAATAGATATCATACAGGGTCCATGAAATTTTACAATGGATGCGGACCATGATGTACATTTCATGAGGAACAGTGGTAAACGGCCAGGTACGATGCTATGTGAATGGACATATCGCGGTCTTAAAAAGTCTCAGAATTAGAAACTTTGTTAAAACCTAATTATACTCCTTCCTTAAGTATAAAATATAAAGATTACGCGATTATCTATTGATTGACTAAAAGAAAGTATATTTTTGTTTGCGGTTTCTATAAAATATATTTGAATTTTCGAGACCATCGAAAATCAATGGGAAAAATGCATGCAAGTTAAGTAGTCATTTTTTACCAAGCACGCTTTCTACAGGAGATTGAGAAGAAATGCATTTAAAAGCCGACATCCTGCCAAGTCCAAAATGTTATAAGGGTATGTCTTATGATAATCAGTATCACAACCGCGACCAAGTAATCCTTCCTAATCTAAAACGCATTTCAGAATTTCAGCCAACATTTCACGAGTTAGGTCACGCACTGTATGTCTGGGTTTCTGGTCAAAGTTGGGGGTTTCAATTACAACTGGGGGAATGAAGGCAGGATAAGTCTGAAACATTACCGCATCTATCTGCTCGCATTTTCTGGCGTCTCAGCTACTTGCCTATATGTATATATATGTAAGAGGAGGATGAGGCGATCTCTGGGGAGGAAGGTTTATTCATATGACGTTTCGTGTTCATGCTCGAGCACATCATCGGAGATAGGTTAAGTGAAAAATACAGGGTTTAAATAGGCCATCTGCACTCGCATCCGATAGGTTCGTCCCGTTTGCTTCTCATTGGCCCTCCTATTGCGCGTAGATGGTGCCTGACAGTATCGTATGGCGCTGGCAAATCGATACTTCGGTTGATAGAGTTCGTGTCTGATTTCCCGGCCTCGATTACTTCCCTCGCCAGTTTGCCTTAGGCTCGGCCGAGCACTTGGGCGCCGTCAAAGTCGAACTTGTGATTGTTTTCCAGACAGTGCATGGCGACATGCGATAGTACGTCCTTTCACCTTACGGCCAAAGTGTGCTCATGCAGGCGCGTTATATATGTATATGTAGACGAAAAGGAGGACACAGTTTGTTGAGTTAAAACGGGAAGATGGCATCTTACCCCCAAATTTACCGAGAAAATCGACGTAGACCGATAAGGTCATTTCGGACTTATTGGCCGTCATTAGCTAGTCATACTCAGCCCCAAATATTAACCACATGATATTGCTAATCAGCAATATTTGGAACAAACGCTCTCTCGTCTAGTCGCGGGGCGTTTTTCTTGTCAGCTGCAGTCATAAATAGGACTATTCTTTCAATTGTTTAAAGCATTTTTTTCCAAACACACGCGCTCTGTTGAGGCCTGACACTCGGTCCAGACTCAGTCATCACAATTTATCATGAGCATATGTGAAAAAGGGCACCAACGTAAACACGGATAGCGGATATGAACCTATATTAAAATTGCTTTCAGTCGTTCTTTTGTTACGTACTGATATTCACAATGCGGTCAAGTTCGCGGACTTATGATTGGACACCAAAGTACTACGGGAATGTCTAGTCTCGTGACCCCTTCATGTATTTTTGTAAATATATTACTATGGCTATCTCACTCATTTCAGACCTACAGGTGGTGTAAACAAACTGTTCACCATTTAGTCGGGCCTTCCAAATTATTCCGTGTTTGGAAGATGCCTGTTCTAATGTACATCAGTCGTATATTGTCAGCCCGTTGTCATTGGCTGTAATTGTGTAAATTTTTATTTGAGAAATTTATATATTACACTTAAAATCTTTGGCTCGTTGATGCGTGCAAAAGCCACAGTAGATGTGATATTTTCTAAAATCTTGAAATATCTTTTTGCTTTGAAAATAGTACTTTAGCAGTGTAGCAATCTTGTTTCTCATTTCAAAGTGACGACTTTCCGATGTGCTTCCCTTTGGCCGTTGGCAAAAGCTATACCCGGCTTAGGTGGCAGCTACAGGAACAACAATTTTTCAATGATTTTAATAATCTTATAAATTCAACATGGCGCAATTAACAAATGAGCAACTAAATGTGAGCTAAAGAAGTCAACAGTTGCTCTATATTGTAAGCAAGTGTGTGCATATAACAGTCTGATTTTTCTTAACGTCGTGAATATAAGCAGCGCCGATAATAGAAAATTACCAGTTGAACAAATTAATGCGATTAATTTAAGGGATATTCTGCGCGATGTGTCAGCAAGAAGGCAATATCTGAGTCTTCTTGTCAGTAGATCCTTAAGCTTAGTTTTATCGCATATTTTAACTGGACGATGACATGGACTTCTGCGCAGTTAATATTAATTAATTCTTATAAGCTATCCGTGAATCGGACAAGCCGGTCTGTCGACCTATCCAATGACTTGTTTGGTACTCCATTCAACTTATTATAGTAGTCATTTAACAGTCAATGCTCACATTTACAGACATGAAGTGTTCGATTCAAAGATGTTTTGAATATATTTTTTACTGTAAAAATAAGAATATGCGTTCATTTAAAAGTTAGATGTTGCAGCCCTAATTTTCAGCTTTGCGTGAGATTAAGAAAACTGCCCCAGGGAGACTGCAACAAGGGGAAGGGGATAATATGCATCTGCGCTGGAGCTACGCCGTCTTACTCACAGCAACCTCGAGGCTTAGTGGCAGAAAGCGCCTTTGGCTGGGAACTGGACTGCTATATTTGACTATTTTGACGTCGCACGCGCCTGGGAGGCGGGGTTGTATTTATTTTGCAAATTTGGGGTGTATACTTTCACGCAAAATCATAGTCGGTCACTACGTGACCCTAAGCCTTTTCAAAAATTTGCAGGACTTCGGCTGAAGACGACTTCGGTGTACAATCGCTACGGCCCCCGTATCTACGTCAGGACTGGAGGTGTGCAAAAAAAGTCTTCTAGACAGCACAGCTGTATGAAACGGCGACCCGTGAGGTGCGCGCTTTCAACCGTTGTCGCCCTCAACAGGGCCGGACCAGCATTTCACAAGTCTCAAGTGCCTCCAACCCACAACACTCACATCCAAATCCTCCAAAAATGTCCACGCCGAAAACCAATATACTGCACGTCAATCGACCTTATCGGACAGTGTCTCAGTAATCAATTAATCCCACTTGATCTCTTCCTAAACACCTCCATCGTCACATTTGCATCGTTGCCCACGACGGCGATCGCGCCCATTAAAACCGTTAGCGATCTATATTATGTATCTAGCCGCCGCCACTATGAGCCGTCAGCATCGCGATTGTCCCGTCAAAACTCTTTCTCCTAGGCGTCGGAGGCGACGATTATTCCTTCCACAACCTTTCTGCCATTGGGAGTATTCCCGACTGAGATGCAGGCTGCAATGACTCCTTCTTTGGGTGGCTTTCAAGATACTTTCATTCTGTTTGAATCCGAGTTCCCTAACCTCTTTTGTTTTTTTGTGAAAACCTGTTCACTTGCGGTGCGGACCAATTGTTGTGCTTTGTTAGCCTTTGCGTCTGAACCCAACTGTGATATGCACTGCGCAAAACACAGTGGACATCGTCGGTAACGGACGTCGGACTGTCGTACCAACGTGATGGATATTTATGTCAGATGATCACGCCTCTAGCAGTTACCAGCCCTCATAACGTCTGACAGCGTCATTATCCGCGTGCCACCAAACTTGAATTTTCGATGCTCCTTTTAATTGTAAGTAGCGCTTTTATATGGCCGATCGCCTCGGCAAACAGTTTTCCCGTGGTTGGATATTCAAATCTGAACCAAGTGCAGAGAAGTGTTAATCCAAATTATCAATTTCTGCGTTCATGTACAACTTCATTGTTTATGCACGAACAAATATCGCTTCTCGCGACTTATAACTTTATTACTGCGCTATGCTATGAGGTCTAAGTAAAAGCGGGTCTGGGAGGGACGAACGGGCTAGTTTCTACTCCACATGGAAAATCAGCACTTTAAATGAGTACGTGCAATCTCAAAACCCTTACACTTTTATTCCGCCTGGAGTGCATGTCGTCATATACAGCAATCTACCATACCATTGCTGCGTCATTTGCAGTCGTAAGGTTCAATAAACAAAGTCACACTAATTATAAGACGGTAATATTTAGCCCTAGTTTATCGGCTTGTACAAATGCATCCTAAAAAATCATTTACCTGCCTTAAGACAATTGTGTAAACTCAATTTCTAGCCGTACGCGAAACCGAACGCATACATAAGAACATAATTACCTGTATTTTTCCAGTAAACTGTCATCGAGTACGCAATTACGCAGTGGGATTTAATGACAGCCATCATGTTTATAACTGCTTAAAGCACATGCTTAGAATAAACGTCCGTGACAGGTCCCAATGGTATCTGAACAAAATCTAACGCCAATACGAGACCGTTCAGTCGTATCGGGTCTTTAAATGTTATGTAGAAAGACGACACAATTTCTCTTCACAAATGGTCAACTATAACGGAATATGTCTTTTCCTCGGAGGTTTAACACATGCTTCGGAAGTGGATGCTTAAGTAAGTCGAAACGCGGATTGCCGTCACTGTAACGTCGATATCTTTTTGACTTGAGGTTAAACTGCTTGGAAATAATTGGAGCAGTTCTCTGTCAACATTAACTACAAGGTTCGCAAAAATGGGAAATGGGTTCAAGCACTCAATTGCAACTTGAAAACCAAAATAAAAAAGTACTAATCTGTGTATTTAGATGCTTGCTATTAAAATATAAAGACTCGTTTACGGGATCCAGGTTTAATTTTTAAATACAAAATCAGTTGGTAGAAATTGGAAATGAATGAAACTGTCTACGCTGGCAAAAGAATCGTCTTCATTGGACATGGCAGTTGAGTCGTCCTGTTGAAAGAAAATAATTGTGAAGCAGGGAGAAAAAAGTTCGATTACGTATTTACGTTTATGATGAAAATGTGTTCATCCACATCGTTCTATATAGGCGTTTTTTTCGAATTATTTACAGCAGGTTTTCGTATTCATTGAGGCACGATATTGTTTATAGGCTAAACAGAGTGACTTCGGCCATATTGGTCAATTAGAAGCAATATATTAGTGGATATTGTTAAGTACCAAAGCATTGCATAGCACAGAATAGGAAAACAAAATCGCAAATTAATGGGATCAATAGTAGCGAAGATTTTCCAACTCATGTTACGCACAAACTGCTAATGAAGAATCTGATATTCACATGAAACAATTCTTTTTTTTAATTTTCACTGTGCAACGCCATAATTCTTTTTATTTTGTAATGTTCAGCCGTCTCATGACATCGTTTGTTTATCAATCAGTGTGGTAAATCAGTTAATGGATTTAAATTCTCTTTAGTTTATTTTATGTACGTTAATGCGTGTCGATTTAACAACAACATATCTATAATATAGAGAGATTACCTCATTGCCTGAGTCCACTTAGAAGCCTTCGTATACACTAAAAGGAAAGCATTGACGAAGAACGTTTAGGAAAGAATCTAACCGAATGATAAAACTGCTGGAAGAAAAGCAGCTTGTCAAGAGGTCAGAAAATATCAACATGTATCATTGGTTAAATTCTCCAGTTTTGGAACATTTTACGATTAATACCGGACAAATCACAGTGTTGGTTACAAGCACAATTTTGTTGCAATTCGTATCACATCGTCTAATATTCTGACTTGAGTATTATTAGAACCATCGATCTTCGCGCATGCTCCTTCTTTCGTCACAGATAATACACAATACCTCTAAAATTTGCCATAAGCAGTTATATACTTTAGACAGTATGTGATCGGTGAGCAAAACACCATTCTGTTCCAACAAAGGGCAATATCAGTTCTGTGGTTTTTATCTCATGCCCAAAGCGCTCCTCGACCGTCGCACGGAGAAAGGCTACCGGTCAGTAGCATAACAGGCTTGATTTACGAAGATTATTTTTGTCAGCAATGTCTACTAGACTTTTGCGCATAGAGGTTCGGAATGTCAGTTCCGTAATTTCTTAATTAAGAGGCGCCTACAAGGGTTCAAAACAGAACTGTCAGCTTCTCGAACGGATTAGTGTTAATATCACATTCCACAGTTTTCGCCTGCTTTAAGTGGAAATTATAATTGCTCATCCTGTTACCATGAGAGGAATGAGTAAAACAGCATAACTGATTAGGGGGACGGCCAATATTTATCTTTTGCCGTTAGTTTTAGATCTAATACTTGACGCAATTGCTTACTCGTCAAACTTTTCCACTTTGCTCGGTATGGAATGTGTAACTTTCCCTTTCTGCATGAGGTGAACCAGATTGATGACGAGAAGGATCAGAAGGACGCAGATTACAGCAAAAATTACGGAAACCGCAATCAGACCTCCGTCAGGCCGCACATCTGAAATAAAAATTAAAAATCATATCGTGTGACCATTGGTAAAAACCTGACAAATTTTTCGGATTACCAAAGGCTACTGATATACTTATGTTAGCAATTATATATAGATATGGTAGGCTAATACAAAAATATTTTTTTCCAGATTGAAGCTTAAATTCATTTAATATTTTGCAATT
>CACRXP010000055.1:31383-60685 GCA_902702965.1 Spirometra erinaceieuropaei | reverse complement strand
ACTTAAACGTATTAAAAATAGGCATTTCTTCCCAAACATGTTCGGAAAAAAATTATGAAATCATGAAATCACAACTTAGTTACAATAGAAGCTCAAAAGTATAGAAAAATCACATCACGTTGGTAAAAATTTGAAAACATGCGCACTTTAAACACACGACTGTAACCCTTAAGCTAGTGGGCACGCTTTCTGCTTGGCGTGCGTGCCAATTGAGTCTGCTTTTATGAAAGGCATATTTTTATCTGGCGGTTAGTGTTCCATGTGTTCCCGCATATGCCAGGATTTCGTTTCTTAACAGATGACAATCAAAACTAATAACATTTACAATATCACCACTTAAAAGGCAGCTGAATCACCAACAATCCGGCTACGACGCCAACAGAATTGCGTCATGTAGCGCATCTTTTATAAAAATCAGAGCCACTTTCTTCCAGTCCGTCTTTCTATCGTGCGTTAAATTGAGCTGAGCATCAAATCTGTAATTAACCAGCTTTTTAAATAAACCGTTTGGCACAGATTAGCTCCCTTATTTAGTTCCTGTAGGAACACGAGTAGCTGTATATGGCGGACGTTTTGTAGGGAATATGCGTTCAGTTGTGTTTGGCAACCAACGTAATCAAAACGTGGGCATTTCTTCTAAAACAGGTTTTAAAAAATGTTTGTATTTGCGGTCTTAAAAGAACGATTTAGTTGCACTACAGGCTCAAAAGTAGAAAAAAATCGCATCGCGTTCGTAAAAATTGGAAAACATGCGCACTGTAAACCCACAGCTGTAACTCTTAAGCGCACTTTCTGCTTGGCGTGCGTATCAGTGTAGTCTGTTGCAATGAAATGCATATTTACATCTGGCGGTTATGGTTCCATGTGTTCCCTTATATGTCGCATGCATGAAACACATTGTTCGCTAGTATTACGGCATGCTTCAAATGTAGTTCTTTAAACTCTCTTGACGCTCGAGCTGATTGTACAGCTTGCATATGTCTTCGTGCCCGTGGGCAGATTTTCACAAAATACTACACAAACTATATATAACTTTCAGTTAGGCTGCCATTGAATTGATTTGAAGAGGTCAAGGCTAATAAATGATGGTTACTTACGATCTGGCAACGTTTCTGCAATGACAGGACTGGTGTAGTCACCGCAGTATTCATCAAAAATGCAGGCCGAAACGGATACTTCAAATTTCCTGCCACTTTTGAGATTGGACAGCTGACAGGATAAGAAGGGGCCTGCTGACGGTTGATCGCATGTGTGTGTTTGTTTTCCATCAATCTCGACAGCTCGCACTTTGTACAGGTATCGGCCGTTTGGGTCCTCAAGCGAGCGATACCAGGAAACGCTGAATGCGCTTCTTGTCCGGTCTGCGACAACGACGTATCGTGGAACTAAAACAAACACGAAAAATGCAGTGAAATATGCATTTCCACCAATTTAAAAAGGCTAATCTTTTCCAACGGCCGAATAAAGACTCCTATCTTAAAATACGATAATGCCGGTATTGGTGCTGATCACTGAAATCTGCATTTGAAAATATACAAACAGTGTTGTTCGGACGGCATATAAAATTTTATGCTTTGCTTTCGTTTTATGAATGCTAATTCTGGACTTAATGCTGTGCGTGAAAAGTACGCCTTCGGCAAATGAAGCTACTTGGAGGACTACTAGCAGTTCTTAGCAAATTACACAGCAGTCTAAATACAATGCGTTGCGTGCGCTCATCAGATTTCTGAGTGACACGATGCATTCGTGTTTTTAAAGGTGTTGCCTCTTTGGATATTCGCTCGAAAGAACCCAGAAACGTGAAATTTTGTGAAGCACTCTGGACGCTCCTACCAGTAACAAGTGAAGAATTTTAAATATTTCAAAGCGCACTAGTGCTGATAAATTTTCATCTATTGTGGCATTGTTCAAAAACGTCTTACTTTTCAAAGATAAACGTACTTGATTTTACGCCTGCGACTGCTGGGATAACCACTTTATCTGGCCTTAAACATTTGTTTCTTTCGGTACGAGGTCGGTATCAGTAAGGAAGATTGTACTGTTTTATGAACGTTTACCGCCTCAGGAGGGAAAGAAGTGTTTTTTTACCTGAAGTAAATTATACCAAAGTATGTGTTGACGTTATATGAGACTTGTTCATGGGATCACGTTGTGCTATTTTCCGGACAAGTTGGCGAACTTTCAAGGTGAAGTATCTAGTGTAAGTCAAGGCATTAGCCCAGTATCTGAGCAAAATGTGAAGCAGAATAAACCATGGCATCATCAAAAAACATAGTATCTGTTATTCTGCACAGTCATTAGATCGCAACTGCGAATTTGTTATATGCAAATAATACATGCTTTCAGATCCATCGGAGAAACCAATGTCAGCATTCGCATTCTCTACTAAAAAATGTATCAAATTTTGGAAGGACTCTTTGCAATATTATTTATCACTCTATTTAAGAGCAACAGCAGATAATAAATAGCTATGATCTAGCGATTAAAATTATGTTCAAAGTGATCTCTTTATGCAAATCCTCAAAGGGATTTAGTTCTTACCTCCAGGCCTCGTCCGAACACTGAGACTGTTGCCATACGCAACACAAATCTCATCTTGAGTGCAGGCCTCTAGAGCAACCAGGTAAGTGGAATTAGGCAGAAGTTGCGAAATCACACATGAAAGCTTATTGTCCTTTAAACTCATTGTGCAGCTCTTTTGATTGCCTTCCTGTCGAACGATAAACGCCTTGAATGTGGCCGTCAATGCATCCGGAGGATTCATTGTGACTACAATGCCATAGCTTTGTCCGATGGCTTCAAATGCTGAATAACAAAAGCAGAATAATTTGAGCTGTGAATAATATACCGCGGACAGTCTGAAAAACTGGCTGCATACATTGTGCTTGATTTATCATAAATGGCCTTTTTAATAAGCTTTATTCTCTTTTTAAAACGTATTGTTTTTGGGCCTGGTGCTGATTCAAATGTACTTACTTTCTTTTTTTAATTAACGAATACTGTAACAAGCATACAACGGAGAGATTCACTTGGGTCATGAGAATTTTGCTCAAATTTGTATAACAAAAATCCCTTTTTATAGTATCCCATTGTTTATATTTTTATACCACTGGAACCATCAAGGAACACAAATCAAGTCGGTCAGTGCGGGCAGGTTCGCTTTAAACTTATTTGGCGGGGTCAGCATAGTAGCATATCGTTCTCACTGTACAAATGTATCATTATTATTGACATTTAAAATTTGTTTTTAATAGGATTTGTACCTACCTGTAGCTTTGATGTTCTCCCCAGTGTAAACTCCTGCCTTTCTTCTAGACAATATGTAAAAAAACATTTTTGAAATGTGAAGTTTTATAAAGGTATGCTTAAACAGTCCGAGTGAAATAGTGTGATATGCGTAAAGCATCGGGCTGTTTTAAGTATCTCTAATTCATAAACCCCTAGGGTACCTTGGAGGAGGGCTTAAAGGCATTTTACAATACGCCAAAGATAAACAACAGCAAATTCTGCCAGATGGCATTAAATATTTTTTGTCAAAAGTTTGTCGTCTCAGACTTTATGATACCACGCATGGCAGCTTGTCAGTATAGCATCGTTTGACTATGTGAACATGAAATTTGATCGGAACCTACTATTTCCTTTTCGAAAAAGCCGCAAGCAGACGCAGCTATTTATGATGTAAACAAGCCTTGCATGAAAGCATGTTACCGTGCAGTTATTTACCTATATTTAAAGTACTTGGAGAGTATGCTATCAAAGTATCCCATTGTAAAATAAAAAATTCTGTATTATGCTGCTATGATAAAAAATAAACAATTAGACCCCAGTTAGTTGGCATCAGGGAGAGAATGTTCAAGAAGAGTTCTATTTTAATATGTAGCTTTTTATTTTAAAATAAAACGCGACAAATCTTGCGGGACATTTACTCACTAAATATAAACGTAAACGAGTAGTTGAGAAATAAATATTTTACAGATGGGTATACAAGTTGTGCAAACGGTTGAAAATCCTTAAACATATAGTAAAAGTTATAGGCGGAATGGGGGTTTTTTTATTTAGCTAACCTGTAGAAAAAAGTACTTGAATAAATGACTCTCCGTAATTTTTAAAGTTGTGTGTCTCTTAGCCATTGTGTCATTGGTGTTTGTAAACACCAAGTCCGGATTCTCAATAAAAGCACATATTCTGTGCACATTCTTGCGCAATTTTAAGTAAGCGGGCGCAGGATGTTGTGTTGGACGACAATGCGGGCCTTCTAAGAAAGCATTTATGCTTGTCAGATTTATTCGCAATTTAGATTGATGTAGTAAACTTAGCTTAGACTAGACCAAAAATTAATCACAGCTGAACGAATGTGTCTATATATATTTAAATCGCCTCGATATTATAGGGCTACTTTTATAACAGAAGTTAAAGAACCACTGATTTATTAGCTTTTGCCCAAATTTTAGTCCGCGTATTATCTTATATTATTAACTCCAATTCTTGTCTGCATTTTTGTTTCAGAATATCTGCTTAACCGTTTCTTATTCGTTTGGGCAAAGTATGCAAAACTGCATTCATTCGCACAAAAGGCCTTTTGTAGTGAATTTCCTGACTTAAATGCGTGTAACTAAAAACCTGTACTCACAATAATAAGTTAACTTATTAGTGTAAATGCAGATTTTTATTTTAAATGCATCTACGTGATTATACTTCATCTGAAATCACCCATTGCAATGGGTGAGGTGTATCGTCATGACGTTCGATGAAAAGCAGCGTGCATGGTGGTCGGAACGGACATTTTTTAGTTTGTAATCCAGGATGTGATCTTTTTTCTACTCCACTAAGGATATTCTTACATGTGTTAAGATGGCCTAGGCTAAATTATTCTGCTCAGAATTCTGAGCAGGCCTGACGATGATAAACGGACACGAGTTGGTTGGCGTAATAATGTAAATGATTTTAAAAAGTTACAAAATATTAGTATATGTGTTATAAATTATATACATAGTTTGACGTACGCTTCAGTCAGCTTGCCTACCGCCACACTCGGTTCGCCATCGCAAAAACTGGCTGCAAATAAAATATTCTAATAAGAATTTTCTCAGGACTATTACTAACAGGACTTCTTGTGTTGTAAAATTAAAAAGTATTTCAACTTCTACCGGAGTAATTAATGTATTGCTAAAATTTCTCGATGCAGTGGCATATATGTGCTACCGGATTTTGACTTCGAATATTCGGCGCCATATGCCGAATTATCGAATTATATTTGTGTATTCAGTAATATGCTGTCATGCACATTACCTGCGCAGAGAGTACTAAGTAACAACAACCGAATGCACGAGCGCAAGCCCATCCCCAGAGGTTGTTTCCTGCGAAATGATCTACACAGTCAAATTTTATATAGATGACCACTCGTAACCTCGTCTGCCAATTTAGAAAAACAAACGTTTGTTTGATTAGGAAGGATGAAAAAAATGAATATAATTAGAAGTGTTCACATCTTATAACGTTTCCGATTTATTGTGTTCCAAGGCGGCATCTTTATAGCGTTCTGTCATAGGTCGTGTTACAGGCGACCAGAATAACATTTCATGCACTAAACAATAGCTGAGGAATATTTCCCAATCGTCGAGAAATTGTCGTTCAAATATAGCAATATAATCTATCTACACCAGAACGACTGAGTTGGATGTGATCCAGGTGTCAGCAAAAAATTAGCATCAACGTGCCGAAGGTAGACGAACAAAACTCAATTAACATATAGGATAACTTGGTATACCGCACACAAATATCCATCCGACAAGACAAAGGTTGAAATAATCGAGGATTACGAGTAAAACGAGAGAGAGAGAGGACTGCTTTATTTTGAAAATAACTTTCAAAACTTTCAGCAAAAACGGTTCTCCAGTACACAGTGATTACCATAGAGATTAACAGGTGGACATGATTATATATGAAGAAAAAAGGACTTTAAGGTGCAAGATCGAGTTTTAGTTTTTGTTTTTCAACATCTTTGCAGGTGCGATACCGGGCTAGAAATGACAATATGGAATTCCGATAGGCCGAAGTGCGACAAGGGATGTGGCGGAAGCATCGACGCATGGGACGTAAGGATTTCGCAGCCATTAACTCATTATGAAGGGGATGGACGGTGTCATTCAGAATTTGGTCAGCGAATTGCTCCACCGAGTTGAAGTCTCGCTGCACGATGATATCAACTAAAAGATGATAGGAAACACCAGCAGCAGAGGCGAGCATTCGAATGGCACGTTTAAAAATAATTAGATCTTTTTTAAGTAAAGCTGGAAAAATAACTGGAGAACAATAAAGAATGAGTGGAAGAATACAGCCATCTATGAATCGCCAGATTAAGGACTGGGGTGTGTGATATGAACGTAGACGGCGAATGTAATAAACAAGTTTTTGAATTTTCTGTTAAAAGGGTTTCCATATTAAGAGAGAAAGAGAGATTTGAGGATAAAGTCACCTAGGTACCGGAAGGAAGATACCTCATTGGGAAGAATATCCAAAGGTTCAGGAATGGGAGAGGGTCGCAATCGAAACACACACTGTACTGATTTCTGATTGTTGAGTAGGATTCCATTATTCGAAGACCATGCGGAGACGTGATCTAAGCCATCCTTTAAAGACTTTAGGTGAGTCAGGTTTTTGAGTGGGTGGCCTACGACCATGTCATCGGCATACTTAACATACAGGCAGTCGTTTGGCGATCTTAAATCATCAGTATGTAGGGAGAAAAGATGAGGGGATTAGATGGAACCTTGTAGAACTCCACAATTATTTGGAAGAATAGAAGATTTTCTCTTTCCCGACTGGACAAACTGAGTGCGGGAGGAAAAATAATATCGTAGCCAAGAGACAACCCAGCTCGGAGTGTCGCACGCAGCTGCCTTGGTCAGGAGGAGTTTGCACGGAATAGTGTTGAAGGCGGATGAGTAGTCAAGAAAAGCACATGCATATGCACGGCATCCCTTGTCTAAGTCTCTCAAAGCTGAATGAACAACTAAAGCAACAGCATCCAAGGTGCTACGCTTTGCCTTGTATGCAAATTGTAGAGGATCAGAAAAATTGACGGAGGAGTACTTATGGGAATCTAATGCAACTCGTTCAGTAAGTTTCAGGAGTGCAGAAGAGCAGGCAATACGACGGGAAGATTTAGGATCAAAAGTTAAGGATTTTTTAGGGATTGGAGTAATTCTTACTGTACGCCAGGCGTCAGGAATCTTGGACTCTATGAAGGATAGATTAACACAGTGGACTTTGTCCTTAGAGCAAATTTCCGACAAGTATAAGTCACAAACTGACGGTACAGTACATACGAATATGACAGTAGCGCGCCAGGACTCAGTCACTCTCCATGTTATCTAAACCTGCCATACCCGCGGATGCTGAAAAGGACAAACCACAATGAAGCTGAGGGAACCTTGCTACGAACTAACGGAAGAGCCGTCGTTACTTCCCTAAAGTGTCTCTATCACTCGATATCAGCTTACGTCCAGCGCAACTAAGACGCTCGTGTATAATACTGCATTTGGAAGGGGTGTTCTATCTCTCTGTTCATTTTTGCAGGACAACAGTTCTAAAATTATTCAGTCCGAAGCCAGTAGGCAATGCACAAATTTTGGATCCACCACTTTAACACGAACACAAATCCTCCCAAGCTTGACACGGCGTCTTACATGAAGAAGTCACATTGACAGTGAGCCGACACAACGCAGGTTGCAAAATCAGGAATTCGGTTAAAGATCTTAATCAGAATAGTGTTGCAAAGTGTGCTCTGCATCCTAAATCATATAGTCAAAAAATGGTTGCGCACAATGCTGACATTCTTCGCGGAAAATGCACGCTAATTTACAGGCTCTGGGGATTGTCACCGTTTATAAAAGCTTTCTCACTAGGAAACACAGAGTCATGTCATGAATTGGCTTTACTGCATTGGATCCTAAAAGCATTCTATAATAATAATAATAATAAGAAGAAGAAGAAGAAGAAGAAGAAGAAGAAGAAGAAGAAGAAGAACTCCTGAGGTAAAAGAATAAAAATAAAGTTGATGGTGGTTTTTATAGTTTGGAGGGTTCAGGAGAAATAAAACTGCTGGCGGCAACATTTCGACCGTCAAGGGAGGCGGGGGGTTTCACGGTATCGGAGATTATCGGACGTCAATTCCTTTCATGAAGTTGGGGATGGTCAAAGTAGAGGCGTTGAGGAACAGCTGGTGAGTCAGGCCATAGTGTTCAGAGACCACAAACGCCATCCCTACGGTAGAGTCGATCAGTGAATTCAGCACCCAAAATTTGAGGAAGCTTTTCTGAATGCAAAAATGGAGTAATATTTCTCTTAAATAAAGTATAATCTTGCAGATTTTTCACACGCATGTGTAGTTTATTCCAAATAGCAATTGCATTTACAGAAAAGAACCGACGATATTTAACAGTACGTGCCAGAGGCTGAAATAAAAAGACATCACGGTGACTGTTACGTCGTGGCTGGATGTGATGTCTTAAGGAGGTGAGTGGGTTAAACGTGTGATTATATAAGAGTTTAAATAGCAAAAATAGTCCCTTTTGTAATCTACGGAACCATAAAGGATCAAGGTCCGTAAGTTGTCAACGTTCTTGGTAAGACAAATGTCGGTGTTTCGGGGTAAAAATTCTCTTGGTAAAAAAGCTTTAAACGGATTCTATTTTCTTCCACTCAGTAGCACGCATGAGGCTAAATACAAACGAACAGTATTCCAGACCAGGTCTAACGTGCATGTTGAAAAGGCGCATTGTAATATCCCTAGTTTTAAAGTTTCGGAGGATAAACCCGGTAGTTCTACGTGCTTTGGAGACTGTCATGGCACAGTGCTCCAAGAGATGGAAGCTCTTGGAGTATGATACTCCCAGATCTTTAATAACCCCAGGCATATCTATGCCGTGACCTTCAATACTTAGTTGAGGTTGGCGGTCGTCGCCAACTACCATGACTGAGCACTTATGCCAAGAAAGAGAACGGCGCCATGTGCGGCACCACTGGGCGAAAGCCTGTAGATCGCTCGTTAGGAGCTCAAGCACGATGTCATGATCTGCCGGATTATATCGATATGCAACTTTAAGATCATCGGCATACATAAAAGGCTTACTATTCTGAAATAAATCGAGAACATCATTAACGGAAAGGCAAAATATAAGCGGGCCGAGTACACCACCTTGAATTACTCTACTCTTCACACGTGTGGTGTTGGAGATAATATTGAAAATCTTAACTCCTTGTGTGCGAGTGCCCACGAAAAATGATATAAAATTCAAAAGTTTCTCATTTATTCCGAAAGAGAACAGTTTAAAGAGAAGAAGAGCATGGTCAACACGATAAAAAGCCTTAGTGAAATCGAAATATACTCTGTAAAGTGCAAAACCACTGTCCCTAGATTGGAGAACATAGTCAAAGAAAGAGAGTTGACAGGTGTCACAAGAGCTAGCTATAGGAATCCATGCTGAGCAGCAGTCAGTAGGTTATTCTCTGTTAAGTGACACATCGTCTTATCTTTCATCAGTGTCTCTAAGATTTTCGAAACTGCTGGGAGGTAGTTTATTGGCCAAAAGTCATCAAATGATGTAGATGTTCCGCGCGTAGGAATGGGCAAAATGTGTGATTCCTCCCACAAGGTAGGATAAGTTTCACTTTCAAGAGCGAGATTAAATATCTTGCATAAGAGGGATGGGAAAATCGTATTTGCATCGGCTTTTAAAATGCTAACTGGGACACTATCAGGTCATGGACAATAAGATTACCGAAAATGCCGAATCGCAACAGTCACATTTCACAGAGGGAAAGTTTTAGTTTCGAAAATTGTCCCGGTCAATGACTTGATGGTCGGAAGTGGATTAGTCGAGTTTTTGATAAATGTTTTGGGCAGGAATGCGGTTAGCTAGACATCAGCTTTGGATTTCCGAGAGCGTCTCGGAGGATGGGATGCTGCGTTTTTCTGTGAGTCCCTACGTTTCGGGAGGAAAGTTTCGAGACGTTTAACGAACTGTTTACAGCGAATTGGACCACTTCGGCTATCTGCTTTTCTTCGGACAATCTCGTAGCCTGCTCAAAATTATTACAAATCTAGGGCGGAACGTAATTGTCGTTCTGATGATGCAATCGACGAGACAGTCTGCTCAACCTACGACGAAAGGGTAAGTGTATGAAGACCGCAATTCCTTCATTTAATATTTTCTTATGGGGGACAAAACGAAAAATAAGCGGATCCAAAATTTCGTACGGTTAATCAGTGCAAACATTTACATCCGAATTTAGGAAGAAATCAGTCCAATCGCATGAATTATGATGTGTTATTAATTTGGCCGAGCATGCTGATTGGAAATGGAAGAAGAAGCTATACTTTGGGAACAACGTTTTTTCAGCCCCGAGTTCTAACGTCGAAACAACTATGTCATGGTCAGAGACTTCGAGTGGGTCTAGGGATGGTATTGACAAAGGCATGCAGCCTCTACAGAAAATTAGGTCAAGAATATTTGGTCCTCGGGTAGTAAAATCAACAACCTGACTCCACATCCCAGCATACATAGCCTCAAGAAAGTCTTCCAACTTTCTCGGGCCGGAAGGCGGGGACCAGCGGGCTTCAGGAAGATTGAAGTCATCTGCAACCAATGGATACTTAAAGATTGAGTCGGCCGCAGCATGAAATGCCTGTGAGAGTAAACGATGAAAATTGTCGTTTGCGTTGGGATGGCGATAGTCGCAGCCAACGAATAAGGAGAACATACTTTTTAGTGCAACCTGGTGACAGCAGCTGCCTTCTTCAGCGGAAAACTGCGAGAGTTCCGGCGGCAGAAATGTAAGTGCTTGCTTTGCGTTGATAAACCTGCCCCCACCATTGCTGTCCTGACGATTATTTCTAATGCAGGTATAGCCTAGAATAGAGAATTCGAAATCAGCTACGGAAGCTGATGTCCAAGTCTTAGTTATTATGACAGTATCTGGACAATTGATGAACGCCAGAGTCCGCAGAAGGGGCATCTTTTTCAGCATGGATCTGGCATTCCGAATAAAAAGTTTCAGAGGAACGGCTGTTTGTTTCTGAGGGATGTGGGCTGCGTCTACCAGAAATTTGCTGCCAACGGAACATACGGTCCGGATGCACCGATCAGTTACTGCAAAACATTTTGTGGCATCAAACGATTCTGACGCGACTAAAGCGGTGTAAGATTTGGGGGAGGAAATGACGGACAGTGGAAATGGAGACCATTGATAGCTAGCTCCTTTTTAGCTGGAAATCTATAGGCCAAATACTATTACGTATTGCCGCCAGAACGGAACTCAGGAGCGGATGAGTTAACTGACACAGTATGGACATTAGCATGAGGAATTCATTTGTTAAACGGTCGTGGGGAAGTATTTTACGGGGCGATGGACGGATTGCTGCTATGGGAGCAAGAATTCTATTAAAAGGCGAGAATGTCGGCATATTCGGCCTAAACGCCTCGATATGTGGTCTGGGGGAGTTGCAAACACGCCACGTTTTGGGCCGTGGTGTTTAAGGCATGGCTAGGCAATGGAGTTGAATGGGTGGAGGGAAGAATAGACTTAAAATCGGTAGCGATCAAACAATCCAGGTCGGTGAGTTATTTATGCAGACAAAACTTGATTTATGTGCCCCCTAATTAGGAATATCATTGAATATCTCCCGAAATGTTCGGATAAATAATTGAATTAAAGACCCTTAGGGATCTTGGCATAGCAATTAAATATAAATTTTCAAATTAATTTCGGGGCAATTAGGGAGATTTTGTACTATATTCAGTTTAAACATATTAAATAAATTTGTGAAGGTTGTATAGGAAATGCGCCCTATGGATTTCACAGAAACGTAACATTCTACACATATTCACGGACCCGACACATAACTAACTGGATAACACCACTTCAAAAGATGCAGAGGATAGTAAGAACCGTGGTTTCTGCCATTGGAAGTTGACCGGACTTGCTTAGGGACACCCTTCGACACAGAAAGTGTAACTGTTAACCATAACTGCTTCCAACAACATCCCGTTCGACTAACCGAAATTCTGTCCATGATCCTCCCCTCGTAACTTAATTGCAACATACTCTTGTAAACGAAGATGCACCCCCAAAACAGTCTACGACGCAGATTCCCTACAACAGCACAGGTTCTAGATGGGAGTCCTGTATCCGTTCTTGGGATAGCGCACTTAAAAGAGGCGCCAACGTTGCAGTATTGTGTTGGGTCCACTTGTCAGTTTACTCTGCGCGAAGTGGGATCCTTGCCGTCCCTTCTTTTCGTTGTGGTATAAAGCTTTGGTCAGTATCTGTTGTGGCTAGGGAATTTTGTGGCAACCTAGTTGCGATTTCGGGCCGTGCCGGACAAATGTGTCCTTGCCCGCCTCCGGCCTTCTCGACTCTCTCGGGATACCAGACATTGCTGTGTGAAGAGGAGAAATTGCGTAGATGATGTGCCAGTTTACTATTGCTATAAACTAATTTACACAGGAGTCGTCGCCCCTACTCTCACCCTGCTTTGGAATACATGTCGGATCTGGTCGGTGAGGACGGCAGAACTGTCGTGAAAGACCATGCCTTTACTGTCGAGAATTTCGATACTCGTTGTTTTGGCTGGCAAACACGTCCCGCGTTGGTCCAACCAGAAACAGCAGCGGTAACGTAGAGCGGTAGGGCAGAGTACGGTACAGAGCTGCCGTAGAGCGCTGCCTGACAGAAAATGGTCTTTGAAAAATTGGCTGGAGAACGACAACAGTCAGACTGACTATAATTTATACTTACTGCAAAGAGTAGACCTATAAAATCGACCACTAGCTGAGAAAATCTATCGCCATAAGCTTTGATTCCGGTGTTTAATGCTCTTTGAATCAAATTTAAATAAATAAATTTTGGGCGTGAGGAGGTATAATTGGCTGTTGGGAGTCAAGATATTATAGGCATCGAAATTCGCCAGGAACTTGGATTAAGTGCAATTTGTTTATCAGCGCGGCCCATCTAACAAGGGAACTGGTTACGCAACCGAATCGCGGGAATACAGCCTAGGAAACCCATCAAATCCTTCAAGGTCTGCAGTTATTCAAGTCTCACGAGATCTGCAAAGGGCTAAGTCGCTTCTAATCAAACCCACAACATTTATCGGATTTTAAGTATTTTTTCGCTTATTAAGTTTTGAACACTCACTTTAATTCGTCTTATATAAGCCAACGTATTCGTTATAACATCGAAAGCGAAATTATACTTATAATATTATGTCGAAGTTTATGGAGTCTCAGCAAGCTAACTGTAACAGTACGGCCAGCAACGGCACTTCGTTGGAAGATAAGTCTGGTAAGATCCTTCGCATCCAACTCAAAGTAGAACAACTCGCAAAGGAGCTTGCTGATTTAAGGACGCTCGTGAAACAGACCCTATACGACCAGAACGTGTCCAGTGTTAGAGTCCCAAATACGAAGAGCAAAACGCTAAAAACGCGAAAAAATATCTCCTCGAGGGCATCTTCAAACAAGTGTTGCAACGCAGTAGCCAAAACCGCAGACGCCGGTAACAGCAGGACAACGAAAACGAAGCCGCTGATAAGGGCAGACTCGGTTCCCACGGAAGATATCTTAAGATAGATAGATAGATAATTTTTTAATAAAGACCCGTCGGGGTACCATCAAAGCAAGTTAAAATAAATTTACATGCGAATTTTAGACGAGGTAGGCCGAATCTTTAAAAAATACAATTCATAGTTTCTGAATTAGTAGTCCATTGAGAGACATGATGATTGAGGGATGAAAAAAAACTTACAAAACGTCAAAAATGATTGGATTAATTTTGCGGGAGAAAAAAATCCTCAGTAAAAATAATGACAGAAAAAAGCGGACAGGACTGGCCTGTAGGTGGCGGTATATAACGGAATGTTGTCGGTCATCGTCAGGGTGGCAATAAATCTCAGCCTTAAGAGGTACGTATGCGGGTCAGACAGGACTGGCTTGCATGTGGCATTGTATACGGGATTTACAATTGAGATCGTCTGGGCCTGATTGGTACGCCGCATGAGACAATTCGCGTCAAAGAGGCCAGATGAGAGGAACCTATATACGATCGGCCACAGCACGCTTCGAGCTCAGTCGAGCAGTGGGGAAGAGAGGTACGACCAAACTACTAGTAGACGGTGAATACTGAGGGTCCCGCCGTGAGTGTCGACAGACCGCATGAGGTCGGAATGCGGAGATGACATTAAAAACCGCAAAAATTGTCGCTATTGGGAAGAAGTGATAGAAGTTGATTTAGAAACCAATTCAAA
This sequence comes from Spirometra erinaceieuropaei, assembly GCA_902702965.1. Lineage (NCBI taxonomy): Eukaryota > Metazoa > Platyhelminthes > Cestoda > Diphyllobothriidea > Diphyllobothriidae > Spirometra > Spirometra erinaceieuropaei. The sequence continues at coordinate 46,377 of CACRXP010000055.1, read as the reverse complement.
ACAGGGTTTCCTAATGATATAATTAAGAGTTACCACTTAATCTACCACTGAATCCCAGGAGGACACTTCTCGAAGTCAAGAATCTGAGTGTTCGGGAATAAGACCGTTAACAGTGCCTTTATGCTTTCCGGTGTAAGATGTTTGCGTAAGTTCGACTTGAATACCAGTAAATGAGGCGATAATCTAATTTCTGGCGGAAGATTATTCCAAAGGAAGGCATATATGGAGGCAAAGAAGAGAAAGCGCTTAAATGTATTGCATAGAAACAGTGGAATCACCATGGAGGAGTTGCGCGTGGCACAAGACCGATCTCTCGGAGTGAGTGTCAATGAGCGGATGATTGGATCTAGAGTTAATGCGAAAAACTTAATGTTCGCCAGCTGACATCTCTGAGTAGAAGAAGTACGGGTGCGACTTGAGAGAACAGATTCCGGATGAAAACCCTCTGAACATTTTCGATTTTACAACAGTCAAAGGCGTTCATTAAAACAAAGAAAGGACAGCGGTATTCGAGGACTAGAAGAACAAACAGTTGATAAAGGCTTAGCTTCATTTCCGGAAGGAAAAAAATATGCGACATGAATGCACATATCTGCGCGGCTGTGACAGAGATCTTATCTGCATGAGATGATAAAGCAATTTTATTTGTGAAACTTAAACCTAGATCCTTTATGGTTAGGCATTCTGGGAGTAGATTATTCTGAAAAATTATGGGACCAGGAAGTTTGGCAGGACCAAAAAAGATGAACCTACACTTGGATGACGAAGATTCCATCTGCCATGTTGAATTCCATCTGCTTAAGCTTAGCAAATCGGCATTATTTTTTCGACAAAAATGTCTGTCGTGTCCTTAGAATATGCGTAAACACACTTGAGGTCATCGGCATAAGTAAAAGTTTGCGAATTTCCGAGTTCAGTCGAAATATCATTGATGTATAGAAGGAAGATTACCGGACCCAGAACCGTGCCTTGAAGTACGCCACTCGTGATCGAGTAGCTATTACCGACCATGACTTTCTGATATCGGTTGGACAGATAGGACCTGATGAAGTCGAGTAGAGGCAGCCCGATGCCGAGAGCTTCCAATTTTACTAAAAGACGTCTATGGGGCATCTTGTCAAAGGCTTTGCTAAGATCAAAGTAAATAACTACCACTGACTGCCGCTAATTACGAAGATAAGTGATTAGATTAAGAAAAGCCAAGTGACATATTTCGCAGAATCGTTCAGGTAAAAATTCATGCTGACTGGAGCTCAGAAGCCGATTAGCTAGACAGAAGTCAAGAATTTCATTGAAAATAATCCTTTCAAGAAGCTTTGCTAGAGACGGTGTTTTGTGCACGCCCGATAGTTATTTCCATCGGACCGAGATCCAAACTTGAAGACGGCAATTATAGTTGACGTTTTCCATGTTTCAGGAAAGAATCCTTTCGAAATATATACCGAGAAAAAATGGCTAAGCAATATGGGAAGGTCGGACGCTTGTTAAATAATCGAACTTGGAATCCCGTCTGTTCCAGATCAGTGTGAGTATTTCAAACGACTTATGTGTTTCTTACTGAGATCTGTGGAGACATCAATTGTACTCAGTGTCCTATCTGAATGTGAGCAAAAGAAAGGGACTGGTTCGGACTCAGTATTAAGGTGTTTTGCAAAGAAAACACTTAACAACTCCGCCTTGTCAGTGTCATCGGTGAGGAAGACTTTGTTATCATTTAGCAGGGGTGGAAGTTCGTGACCACGCTTAGAGGAGAACCAATGACGGAAGATGTTAGCGACGGAGTTGCCAGGGTTCGAACCACTGAGAGCAATTGATTCTCTGTGTCTGTCGCGCGCTTGGCGCATCCTTGGGGCCATCTCAAAAATCTCTGTGATTCTAAGATGAACTTATAAGGAACTAGCGGATGGGTCACGCAGTTGTCGCCTCAACGGTTTTAGTCTGTTCAGAAGAAAATGAGGAACAAGGGAACCTGAAGAATTAGGCTTGAGATATCAATGTGCCACAAACTCTAGAATATCCTTGGAAACATTGGGCATGATATCACGAAGAATAGTTGCATCGCTACAAATGAGGAAGCCACACCAATGCAAAGATCTAATATGGTTATTTATTAAGTCGTTATCGACGCAGTCGTAGTCCTTGTAAGTCCGAACGGCGCTTGTCTTTTTTGAAAATGCAAGCGGAATACAACAATGAATTAATACGTGGTCACTGTCAAATAGGTCCTTTTTTAAAAACAGAAACAAGAGCAATGTCATCGGTAAAGCTTAGATCTAAAATGTGATTATCTCTGGTTGGATAGCGCACCAGTTGGGACCAATTAGAAAAATGGACAATATCTTGAAAGAGCTGGAATCTGGGTGGACAGCTATTGGAAACTCAGTCTATTTCAGAAAGGTTAAGACTCCCAGTGATTATTTTGACATCGAAAGCAGCTTCCGAAATTAATTTAAAGATTTCACAGAGTTGTGACTCACCACTGGCTGAAGAATTTGGCCAATTATAGACACAGCCAATAATTGCCTTTCTTTGCGGCGAGAGAATAACAGATGCAAAGCAGAAGTTTCCCGTGAATGAGGAAACATCCAAGTAAAAGGGAAAGTGCTTTAGGTAGGATATAAGATAAAGAAGACAACCACCCCCACGCCTAGTCGTGCGGTCTTTACGGTAAAAATCGAAGTCATCTATGAGAAGGACAGAGTCAGGAATTAGAGACTGGGTCCAAGATTCTGTTACACATATAATATCAGGCGTCATTTCCAGTGCAATGACTCTGATTTGGGCCATCTTGTTTATAACTGACCTGGCATTCAAAAATATAATATCTAATGTGTTTCGAACGGCAATGCTATTTTCGACGGTATTTAAAAAAATTGGAGACGGATATGTAAGCTGTGAATTAATGACACTTGGAGAATACGTACCAGTTAGTCCAGAGTTATTGACGTACGGGCAGTCAGCAAGATAAGGCTGAGCATTAGACCTAAAGGATGTGGGGATATAGTTTTCAAACATTGAAATGCTAGGGGAGTTAGCACATGGATAGTCTTGTCGGTAGTTAAATAGTGGAGGATGGGGAGGAGGAGGGAGGCTAGAAGGAAATGAGGGGCTAATGGGTGAGGGTAGGCCGCTATAAGAATGAAATGGTGGGAAACCAGGTCTAGGTTGAAAGTCAAAGGAGGTAGGTTGAGGTACCTGAGAGCAATTGGCCTTAAGTGGTTGAAAGCCTGAACTAGGTTGGGACATAAATTATTTAGGGCAATTCATGTATGAATTATTTGCTGGATATATAGTAGGGCTTTGATAAGTAACCGGTACGCAGGACAGAGAATTATTCGGGGATATAATTGCAACTGCGTGGTTTGTAGACGTCCTGGGCTAAACAGATTTGTTAGATCTAAGAGAATGCGTCGTACCCCTAAATGGAACTGTACTACCTATCTTTTGGGTCGTAGACTGATTCAATTTTCAAGTCTCACCGTTCTGACGCCAAGTCACTGGTGACTTAACTGTAGACCCTACAGTACCCAGTTGGACAATAGAAGTTATCGGTCTAGCTGATGTAGACGAATTTTCATGTGTCTCAGCAGGACTATCCGGAGGATACGAAACGACAAATGGGGCTGCTGCTGCGGCTGCTGCTGCTGCAGCTAGTGTAGGGGCAGGCAAATGAGTCAAGTAGCTTGAGTGAGATGGCGATGTAGGAGAAAGAGGATGGAGGGAGTCAGATGTCGCAGTAGTAGGACAAGCTGAATCCTTACGGCCACTTGTATTATGACCGAGTTGGGGAGCATTAGACTGAGAAGCAGGGGGTTTACGTGAGAATAAAGACCCGATTCTAAGCTCCATAGGAGTAAGATCATGACAAAGGAAAAATTTTGCCTTTTCTAGGTACGCAGTGACACGCTCTCGATGGGTAAAGATTGTGTCAACGTCGATTGATGAAAATAATTTGACTAAGATGGGTGGATTTTTGCTATGGGAGGACAAGCGTTTGGAATCGGCTATTTTGTAGTTGAAACCACATGAATACAGGAAATTGGTTGCAACATCAATTGGCCCAGCAGATCGAGGAACATTTCTTAGCAGGAAGTTGTAAGAACGCTTCTGTCTATCACTAGATTCACTGGCGATCAAGTGAACAAGTGAGTCGAGACGCCTACATTCTTCAGAGGGAATATCGGAGATGTTTCCGTCGAATAAATGCCCAAGAATTGTTAGCAAAGTGCCAAACTTTAGTATAAAGTCATTGCAGTGGTCAAGTGCAGACAGATTAAACTGCCGACCAATTATAACGGGTGACGAATGACTAGTAATATCATCTGACTTAGATTTGGGTAAAGTTTCTGACTTACGTTAAGTTAGGCCATGCTTACTTACAGAAGCTGAGAGCTTACGTCGACCAGTGACTTTTGGTCTCATCTAGTCTCGAGGCAATTTGTGATTAAGAAAACTTCTGGCAGACAAGTTGACTGAATTTAAGCTAGGGGCTGACGATGTAAAAATAAATTACAACAGTTAGAGAGAAATCGGAGGCACAAAATGAGAATTGCAAAGTGCGATTAGTGAACAACGGGCATAGACTAGCAGAACTCAAAAGGAGATGGCAGCAGGCAGTTCTGAGAGAAGATGCCTGTGTTTAAGGAAATTTAACCAAAAAACAGGTACTAAAATCATTAGGTCTCACGGAAAAACCACTTAAAATAATATCCTCCACTTATCCGCAAATTTAAAATCAGCGATGTCACAGAAACATTACCTGTCACGCAGGCCACATCGCCTATGCTTCTTGCTGTAAGTGACGGGATTTCTCTTTTGCCTGGAGATGATATACCTGGGTCATCCAGTCTACTTTTTCCCTCTTGTTCTGGCAACCACCCCGAGCGCACTACAGAGCACGTATCTGAATGCGAAGTCATGACCCCATGGGTAGAGGGGAGAGGGAAACGCCATGACGTGAGTCTGAACTCACAACCAACCCTGATGGGTTGCACGGGACAGTCGGTAGACAGCAAATGTGTGCGTCCAAGCGACGGCTCCGTAAATCGTCCTCGTCCACATGCAGCGTATTCACTGGAAAGACAAAGAAAGGAGGACCATGCTCGCCAGCAGTGTTTGGTTATTCAGGGTTTGTCGGAATCGAATGCAGTCAGACCTGAAGACCGTGTCTCAGAGGACCTTGCTTCTTTTAATGGTCTATTAAATCAGTTACTCCAGGCAGACATGAAAATAAACGTTCTGAAAGCATTCCGGATAGAAAAAAGGAGTGAAGACAGGACAGCAGCACAACCACCTCGCCCCCTCAAAATTACGCTGGAGAACAAAAAGCAAATCAAGTTGATCCTCTCTAACAAAACCAACCTCAGAAACACACATAAGCAGGTTTGTTTCCACCGGACTACTCACCAGCGGAACGGCTGAAACGGTGGGAACTTGTCTTGGAGTTAAAATCAAGACTGATGGGTGGCGAACACAGTTTGGCTATTTCAAAGGGAAGGTAGTTCGGAAATATATGCCGTTTCAGTGGAACCAGCCTTTAATACTAAGAACGACGGCAGCTACTCAGCTAACACATACACCTTCGATGAACCACCTGCTCAAGGCGGCAACAAAAGTGAGCTCGTAACGTCCAGTTATCTGACTGAAACAACGCATATAAATGGAACCCATCAGGTAACGGAAGAGCCCAGAGAACATGACGTCCGAGATAACGGAGTAATGCTCACAACAGTAACAAATACAACGGGAAATTAGGCTAGTGCAAAACTGAGGTGCTTGTACACGAATGCCCAAAGCCTCATATCAAAAATAGACGAGCTAAAACTATGCCTTGCCGAGCTGTCTCCAGACGTCCTAGCAGTAACCGAGACTCGGCTGTCCGGGAATATCAGCGATAGCGAAGTAGCCTTGCCTGGATACTAAATGTATCGAAGGGACAGGGAACATCGTCAGGGTGGTGGTATAGTTGTGAATGTGAATGAGGGTCTGGCAGTGTCGGAAAACACCACCAAGTTTGCGTGCGGCATGGAAGCTATTTGGCTGACCATCAAGGCTACCGGTTCCCCGTGTCTCGATGTCTTCACTATCTACCGACCACTTCGGACAGACCAAATCGCCGACACTCAACTACTGGAGCAGTTGGAACAATTTTCCAGTCGACCTAACATCATGATCATGGGCGACTTCAAAGCACCTGGAACAAACTGGAATACCCTCCAAGCGTCAGGTCCAAAATCGGCATTCCATTATCGTCTGCTGAACAAAACATTAAAGGCGTCCCTCACGCAACATGTAATGTTCCCAACGAGAAAACGTGAAAGACAAGGGGCAAACTGCCTGGATCTGGTTTTTACGAAAACACCAGACATCATAGACAAGATCACCTCCATGCCGCCCCTTGGCAGAAGTGATCACGTAGTGCTTATGGGGGATTATTCGTTATTCTCCATTTCACATACTTCAGACCACAAAAGACGGAATGTTTGGCGGCGTGACTTCAATCAGATAATGGCAGACTAATCCGGTCTCGACTGGGACTCACTGTTTACGGGAAATGCCAACGGTGATTGGGAGCTGTTCAAGAATGTCCTTCTGCAGCTCATCAACAACCACTGCCCACTGACTAGTGGAAGACTGAACAAACGCCCTGGGTGGCTAAATAGGAAACTTAAGAAAGAAATCAACAGGAAGCACAAATTGTGGCGAAAATACTGGGCCACTGGGCAAGTTGAATATTTCAACACCTACAAGACACATAGGAACAAACTGAGGGACCTAATCATGAAAACGCGGCGGGAATTCGAGAAGAACTTGCTACAAAAAGCAACGCAGAACCCAAAATTACTCTACAGTTACCTCCGACGAAGGACAAGGAACAAGCATCAAATCCCCTTAATAAGAACTACTGATGGCGTTGAGATTGCTGATTGTAGGGATAAAGCTGCGTATTTTTCACAATTTCTCCAATCAGTCTACACCAATGAGGCAAGGTTCCTTCCTCCCTCCACAGAAGAACTGCCGACTCCAAGCGTCAGTGATATACTCTTCTCAAAAGGCATTGTCCTAAGATAATCAGAGGCATTGAACGAATCGAAGTCGCCAGGACCAGACGAGATTCCACCCAAGGTTCTCAAACAGCATGCCAGTGAGCTTTCTGTGCCTTTGTCGATGTTCTTTCAAGCGTCATTTGACACGGAGCACTTCCTATCGATTGGAAGCTGGCGTATAATACTCCGCTACACAAAGTAGGTAACAGGGCAGCGACGACAAATTACGGGCCCATAAACTTGACATGCATTCTCTGCAAAGTTAGGGAAAGGATCATGAAGAGCGAACTGATGCAATTTCTGGAAGTTAACGGTCTGTTACTGAAATGCCAACATGCGCTTCGGAAAGGAAGATCCTGCACGACAAACTTGCTGCAATCTCTCCAGAGCTGAACCCGAGCTCTCGATGACAGATATGCGGTCAACATAGCCTTCATCGACTTCCAGAAGGCCTTCGACACTTGGCCACACCAGAGGCTCTTACCTCAACTTAAAAAAATAGGGATCGGTGGCAACTTCCTTAAATGGATCGAAAACTTCCTTTTGGGTCGACAGGAGGTAGTGTGCATCGGTCGTGGAAAATCTGATCCTGCTATGGTCGAGAGTGGTGTCACCCAGGGTTCAGTGCTGGGACCCATTTTGTTCCTTATATACGTGGACGATGCCGCAAGAGCTTTGAACTGCGAAGTAGCAATGCTTGCCGATGACATGAAGATATGGAGTGTAATTCAGGGTCCTGCAGACGAAGACAGACTACAGATGAACCTGAATCGGTTGGAGGAGTGGTCAAACTGTTAGCTCCTGTGGTTCAACGTTGCCAATCATAGCATACTTCGCCTAGGCAACACAGCCAGATCCGCCAGCGCAAGAGACTACTTTCTGGGCGGTGCAGTGCTACAAGAGGTGGAAGCCCAAAAGGACATCAATGTGCTGACGGCCAGTTCCCTAAAGCCATCCACCCATTGTTCGAGGGTAGCAAAAACGCAATGTCTGTATTGTACGCCATCAAGCGTTCGTTTATGGACTTTGACGAAGATGTTTTCTCAAAGACATTCGGAACATTTGTTCGGCCGCATTTAGAGTACGGCATACAAGCTTGGAGGACGTGGGCTGTTGTGGATCAAAACTGCCTCGAAAGAGTCCAGAGGAGAGCCACGAAGATGGTTAGGGGTCAAAGCTCCTTTCCTTATGCAACTCGCCTAGTAAATCTGAACCTCTTTCCTTCGAGTTACAGGCAACTTCGCTCGGATCTCTTGCAAGCCTTCCGCATTGTAAAGGGGTTGGATTGCAGTCTGGCCTTCGAGGACTTTTTTGAATTTGCTACCACTACCAACCTACGAGGTCACCCGTTCAAATTGCGCACCCAGCAGGCAAGGCTGGATGTGCGGAAGTTCTCCTTCTCTGTTCAAGTGGTCAAACCATGGAATGCCCTTCCCGCAGATGTTGTGATGTCACCATCTATACAAAGTTTTAAAGAGAATTAGGACATATTTATGTTCCGAAATGACGAAGAGCGATGAGAAGTAGAGCTCCCCCCTGTAACTCGTTCTCACTTTGTCCTATCACTATGGGCGTGTTTGAACTATTTCAGCCCAAAACGTTTATTTGTATACCACACATTTTTTTGCGTTGCAAATAGGGCAATCAAAAGGCTTACACCTATGTCCCTCAATAAACTGAACTGAACTGAACTGCAAATGCTATCATGGACTAAATGATAGTCGGATGGATTTAACTCATTTAACAGAGAAATGTCTATGTTATCTGTCCTATTACAGGGCAAACAAATTCCTAAGAGCCGAAGGGAATGAACTCGGAGCTAAAAGCCTTTCTAAAACGACAATTGACTCTTCAAACTCTGCACACTAAGTGCTGCCTAAGAGCACTTTAGGAAATTTAAGCATCAACATCAGATTCGCCTATACAAGGCTCTTACGCTTTGGTGGATTCGCGAACTCAACGTACGCCAAAACTTGCTAAAAATCTGAAATCTGAAATGATTATATATACAGTACGAAATTGACCGTTATTTGATACCCGCCGTCAATTCTGCTGACCTGCCACTCAGTCGACATTTTTATGTTGATTTTTTCAATCTCCCATTTTTAACTTGTGTGTTTTATTGTCTTATTTCGTCTAACCAACAAACGGGCGATCCGTCATTTTCATTCTTCAACTAGGGGAGCATGCTTTTGGAATGCTTTACTCAACCTAGTTTAATGACGGAGGCCCGCGAAATCATCCTGTACGGACAGAAGGCCTTCACTTTTACTGCTGCTCCAATGAATCCAAACTCTCGAAACGTTGAATGAGTACGAATACCACCCCGGCATATAAGGGATTATGAAGACAAGTCTAGAAAATTATTGCACTGTTCGGATGATAAGTATTTCCTTTACAATATTATCGGATTAATCTAATTAACACCGGGAACAATAACTGGAAAAAGACTACAGAATGTAAGCAATTGCTCTTTCCAGTATTCATTTCATCCGGAACGGTGTTAACTACACTACGAATGGGTCAGCCACAAAAAGGAAAATGGTCGCGAAATTTTAAGTTCTTAATGGGGAATACCAAACCAAACGGATCTCCATTGCCCTGGTGTAAAGACCTCCAGAACCGCAAAAGTACACTGGCGATGCCCTTACCAGTAAGCTAGGGCACATCTGGCGTAGAAAACACATTATACATAGATTCACTGCCCGCGACCAGAAAGTTCGTTGGAGCACAAATTACTTTCGTTGACCGCTGACGAATTCCTCACTCAACCCGATGGTTCTTTCTGAAACTGTTGAATCCTTTAAGTGCAGACTTGATGCTCATTTTTGTAGAACCTACTGTACATACAATAATGATTGTTTTAGGGGGGGCATTTTGCGCCTAGCTCACACTTACCGCTAACTTTTTAACTTTTCGCATTTGCTGATGTAAATGATGACTTTATTTCTGTTTATCGATATGAATGGGGAGCTCAAGGGCGAAAGCCTCATTCCCTTAATAAACTGACTTAAACTGACTTAAATGGAAACACTATGATGCAGTAAAATTGCCTGGGTCACTTTCACAAAGTTTTTGACGTGGATTAGGGAGAATACTACCTCCTCAAACAGGTGCAACATAGAAAAACGGAAGTGATGGGTGATTTAAAGCATTTTTCTTATTAGGAAGAGTTAAACGGACTTGGCGTACTTTCTCTATCTTGTAGTGTACTAGACTGCAGCCTACTTTTGACCTTCCGGATTGTCCGTGATCATGGTTGCTCCCTAAGACCGGAAGACCTCTTTCAGCTTTCCCCTACAAACCATTTACGCGGCCATCCACAAAAAAGTCAAGAGCAAACGCACGCGGATAGAGCGTAGAAGGTTTCCTTTCAGCCAACAGATTTTCCGACCATGGTATGGCGACGGTCGACACAATTGGCATATTTAATGGAAAACTTGCTCACGTATAATCTAACAAAGACCGACTTCTACAGCATGACTACTTACAGTCAGCTTCTTCTGACACTGCCATATGCAATCCTTCTGTGGCAACTCACAGGGAGCAGAACATTCCTTCTTACTTATGTTGTATCGGGAATCGATTGCATTCTAAGTGTTTGCAACTTCATTTTAAGTCCGTGGGCGAAGTTACTGTAGATTCTAAGGTCAAGATTTTGGCGTGCGCCTCAACCTAATAGACAAATGAAGCTTCGCTTTCACTTTGGGGTTTCAATGCATTTGATGTATACTTCTGACTGGCCTTTTCTCAAAAATAGTTTTTCTTGCCTCGCATAATGCATATTTGCGTAATTAGACATTCTGATTAATAAGCCAAAACTTGTACAGTGACTAATAATAACAATAATTGTTTATCCAAGACACGTGGGCGTCCGTCCATCGAAAGTATAAATAACTCTGACATTCATTTTAGAATTTCAGACGAGGTATACAGAATTTATACAATACTTAATTCCTAGTTATTGAATAAGTGGTATGTTACGAAGAATGATGAGGGAGCAGTGAAAAAACTCCTAACATATGACTAAAATGGGTATGATTGGATTAACACTATAGGAGAAAATAAAACGCGCTCCTTAATGTATAAAAAGCAGGCAGTACCGGCATCTGTGTGGCAGTGTATAACGGATTTTATGAAGGGGTAAGTAGGCGGGTCAGGCAGGACTGGCCGGTATGTGGTATTGAGTAAAAGGTTCGAAACGGGCGTCATCAAGGCGGAATTCATATGCCGGATGAGGTCATTCATGTCAAAGTGGCGAATATAAATTCACAGCGATAGGAACCCAGATGTGATCGGGTACAGTCAGCCGAGTCCAGCCGAGGAGAGGGCAGGGAGATGCGACCAGACTACTTGTATATGGCGAATACAGAAGGTTTCCCCAAGAGCATCGATGGTGCGCATTCTGTGAGGGCACGATGCATAAACTGAAAAACTGGAAAAATTAACATTTCTGGTGAGGAATCTTAGGAAGCGATACGACTCACAAAGGAAGAAAATGTGAGCAGATACGGAAAGTTAATGGCGGCATACTAAATTCCCGGTGGCCGTTTCTCAGTGTCATAGAGAAAGTTGTCTGGGAAGGATGAAGAAAATACAAGTTTAATCGAGTCAGTATTCATATAAAGGCGTTATCTTCTCTTAAAGGTGTGTAGATTATCTAAAGATCTTATATTTATTGGAAGGTTATTCCAGAGGAACGTATATCTGGAAGCGAAAAAGAGAGCGCTTAGAGGTGGAGGAAGCTGGAGGAGGTATAATCAAGGACGAGTTGCGAAGATTGTATGGGTGACTACTAGGGTTAAGTGCTGAAATCCGAGGAAGATTTAAACTATTATTAATGTGAAAGAGGAGACAGAAGCCTGCTTCAAGTCTTCGGATCCATAAAAAGTGTAGGTTAATTAGCTGGCATCTATCTGAGTAGGAGATATTTGGATGTTCCCTATCTAAAATTCCTTTAGAAAAACGTCTTTGGACATTTTCACTTTTTAAACGACTAGACTCATTTATTTAACCAAAGGCTGGGCAGCAATGTTTGAGAATGGACAGTACAAACATACGATAGAGCCCTAATCTAATTTCAGGAAGATAGAAATTGTAAGAAATAAAGTCACAAATCTGGGCAGCTTTGGCTGTAATTCTGTCAGCTTGTGGCGAGAGATCAAGATTATTAATATAGCTTAAATCTTAATCCTTGATGGTGGTACATTCAGTCATAGGTGTGCCTTGAAAGACCACTGGTTGGGGTAGCTTTTCAGGTCCAAAACACATATAGCGACATTTAGACGGAAAGAATTCCATTAGCCATTTTGAGCCCCAAGCCTAGAGAGCAAGGAAGTCAGCATGGATTTTCGGCAGGCAATGAAGGCTTGTAGATTTATTGAAAGAATATACACAGTTGAGATCATCGGCATAAATATATGATTGGGAGTATTTAACTGCCGCCGAGATATCATTTATGTAAAGCAGGACCAAAAGAGGACCTAAAACGGTGCCTTGTACGACGCCACTTACAATATGGCCTTCACTGGAAAGTAAAGATCCCAATAAAACCTTTTGTTTACGATTATACAGTTATGGCTTGATAAAGTCTATTAGTGAACTGCCAATTCCCAGAGCTTCTAATTTAACCAAGAGTCTTTTATGTGACACTTTATCAACTGCTTTACTAAGGTCAAAATAAATAACCATAACAGAGAGATGTTCATTACGAGGAGAAGTAAGTAGATTAAGAAAGGACACATGACATATTTCAAAATTGCGATCTGGTAAAAAGCCATGCTGGGAAGGGCTTATAACTTGATTGGCTATGCAAAAGTCGGCAATTTTTAAGACGATACTTTTTCAAAGGTTTTAGCAAGAAAAGGCGTTTTATGGACACTTCGATTGTTCTGAACGTCAGAACGACAGCCAGACTTAAATACAGAGAAAATTTGAATTGGATAGTGAGGCTACGTAGGATAAAATAGAGAACAATATAGTTCTCTTACTAGTCAATAAACCGACGATAAAAGCGGTCAGTGGAGACGGTTTATCGTTTAAAATATAATGGTATTCAAAATTTAACGAGGAAAACCTTTTATATATGCGGGTAAAACTTAATACGATTGAGGCTAGGTTGGGTGAAAGATTACGATACTATATTTCCGCTTTATGATATATCGACAAAGCACGACGGGAAGCTAAGATGACGTATGACAAACAATAGGCAATTTTGTCAGATCTACACTGGAAAACTGTGCAAGAGATTAACAAATCGAATTCAAAAATATAACTTTCACTCATCTTTTCGAAATCGTGCTGCGCGCGTTGACTTTAGACCTCTCCGCGTGCTAGAATCTTGGTCGGAGACACAGAGGTCACTCAGTTGCCTCCGTTGACTTCTCGAGGTTTAGTGAACGCTTAAATTTCTACTTTCCACGTTGAACTTCGACCCTCTGTTCGCTCAGAAATACGCCTCTTCTGGCGGTAAAGGAAAGTCTGCTGAAGGAATACTTGGCTAGTTACAATATAAAGACACAACCAGTACTTCTAATAGAGTTATCGAGCAAACTTTTAAACCGGTCGCAGTTATTACCCCTGACCCTAAGGAGAGTATAAAGCGTAAACATAACTTTACACAATGTGATATTTCTAGTCGCTTATCTGTTTTCAGGGTAAGCATTTGTTGCTGATAAGTTTTGGTGTGTATCCAAAGTCTCGCATGCCAAACGACTGAGTTCGCATGGTTGTAACCCAGAATATTAATTACTCTCTTCGCCGATAGCACGTCCGTCAGAATTATGGTCGCAAGTTATTTCATGTGACACGTTCAATTCCGCCCAATGTTCGAATGTGAATCTTTGCGCTGGTAAACTTTGCAAAGTTTTGATCCATCTATCCCCTGTTTCATCACTGTATGAAAATACTTATTGACAAGGATAAGGTTTTTCTCAATCAATCCTTTTTCTATAAGCCGCGTTGGCACTCTCGTCGAAATAATTTGTAAAACAGTGTTTCTCATCTCCTCCTTAAGAATGGGTTCATCAGTAAATACAGTCTACATAGACTTCAGTTAAGCCTTCGACGAAGTTCTACACAGACGGCTAATATCTAAACTGCGTTAAATGGGTTTGACTGACAATGTTATATGTATATATATATATGTATATTGAAGGGTTACAGGCAGAGCCCTTGATGACCCTATTTATGTACAGTGCTTTCGCAGATTCATACTCAAAAATAAAATAAAATTGCAGGCATTTAAAATGTGATTGGGTCACAGTTCAATCGTAATCATAAGGTAGTGCATGGGGTCACTGTAAATTGGTGCGGAAGATTGTATATGACAGATTTTACAAAACTGGCTGAGCATAGTCATGCTGTACAAGCCGATTTCTGTCGAAAACTAGACGAGCAAGTTTTCTTTTAAACACACAAACTGTGTCAGCCGTCACCATCTCGCTTGGAAGCGAGTTCCACGGCCTGACAACCCGCTGGCTGAAAGAAAATTTTCGTCGGTCTAAACGTGTTCGCTCATTCCCGAATTTGAATGCATGGCCGCGTAGTTGGTTTGTACGGGCGAACTCAAAGAAGTCCTCTGCCCTTAATGAGCAACCCTGGCCGCGAACAATCCGGAACGTCCAGAGTAGACTGCAGTTTATTTGTCTATAAGAGAGAGGGAGTAGGCCAAGCCAATTTAGCCTCTCCTGATAAGACAAATGCTTTAGACCGTCGACCATCTTTGTCGCTCTGCGTTGCACCTGTTCGAGTAAGTTGATATCCTTCCTCATCCATGGTGAAGCTGCTGGCATTCCATACTCTAGGTGAGGTCTTACAAAGACACCAAAGAGTCTTTCGAAGAGTTCAGGAGGAAATATTTTAAATGCACGTCTGATCCAGTGTAGAGTACTAGTTGCCTTCTGGACCATCTTTCTGCAGTGTTCTGATGGCGATAGATTTGTGGTCG
>CACRXP010000054.1:1820410-1830464 GCA_902702965.1 Spirometra erinaceieuropaei | reverse complement strand
GGGGGTTATAAGGCATGTAGGCCAATCATCGACCGACGGCGCAAGACTGGAGGTGACTACGCAGGGCTTTGTACGCCGGCGCCAGATCGATAAATCGATTGGCCGAGTCATCATCCGAGGCCTAGGCTTCAATCTGACGATGGACTCCAGTACGAGTCTGACAGCTCAGAAAAATAAACGAAGTGTTCTTGTGCTCGACTCTTTCTTTTCTTATGCATACATCTGGGACTCGAAATTTCGCCTTCATTCCTTATTTTGGTGTTTATTTATATGATTGTGGAACAGAGCCCCATTGCTGCCATTTACCGGACCTCTTCGGGGAAAATTTCTTCCAACAGTTTTATGCGCTTCTTCGGTGGCCACCGTTTCAGTGGTGGACATTTTTATAAAATTCCTGGACACTTCAATCCCATTTACTGGCACGAGACAGCATAGATGACTACGCAGATCTGCCGTTCGAAGCTTCTGTTTTTTTTGGGGAGGGGTCGCAGGTGGACCGGTTTTCGACGGAGCAAGGTCGTGCGAATTTGTACCTTTGTAAATCTCGTCATTTTTTCACTCCAAGGGTCAGCTTCACCTCGTGGAGACAGTCTGCCTGTTTACATCGGCCCCTGCCACGACTACTGCTACTACCATCACCGTCCTAATAATTATCATTACGGCAACCAGCATCGTCAACCCCATCTCCATTTGTTCTTGTGGGCTAGCGATCATCAACTGTCCCTGAATGTCGGCGTTCTCTAGTTGAATATCCCGCCACACCATCCAATCCCCCCCTCACGCCAGAAGATACTAATCCCTGGCAAATTTGCCCTAATACTTTGCCTTGATGAGATGAATCTTTATCTCCCTTCAACGCCAACGCTGGCCACCACACCACGCCGGCTGACTAATTTATGCTCCCGTTGGTGCTTCCAGGGCCGTTTTCTCCCACCTCCCCCTCCCCTCTTATCTTCCTCGCCATCCGGACGCCCTCGTCCGGCTGACCCCCCCCCCCTCTTCTGTTGTCAGGGTGTCTGTGTGGGTGCGCGCGCCCCTCTACCGGTCCTTCAACACCAGTTGCTGGGCTATTAATTGCGCAATACATGACCGCCAACTTGCTGACTGCTGTCGAAGTATGCGTGCCGGCCTGCGTGTGTGCCGGCTGTGGTCGAGCAGTTGGCGGCGTCACCTGGGTGGATTTGCTGGCTGCCAAATCGGCCTACGCGAGAGCCTCCTTTCTCCACCCCGCGGCAGCGTCGGTGCCGTTGCCTGCGTGCCTGCAGGCGCTCGCGTCAGCTTTAACCCAACTTCACCACTTGTCCTGCCTTCGGCCAGACTGTTTGCGGTGTGAGTGAGGGCACCGGGCTGAATCACCCACCATCCCGTCTGCCGCTTCCGCATTCACCCTGGCTCCTACTGACTCGGTCTAGGCTTCCTTCCCTTCCTCCTCGTCCTCCCTCTCCGCCTCCAGGTATCGCATAGGAACGTGCTACCGTTTGACGCCGTGGTTGGTGCCCTCCGCTTCGGGTATAGGCGCGCATGCGTGCTGGTAGCTGTTTTTAACCTCATGCGGCGGTTGGGCGACTGTAGCTGTGCTGGCGCACAGCCTTACCGACGCGTCTTCGTCGTTTGCAGTCATTGCTGCACTCTCACGGGCCTCTAAGGTTTTCGGCATGGCTCGCACATCCCCGATCGTGTCCTCATCTGTTCTTGCTACGTCTAGGATCCTGACCTAGCTTCGAGGGTAGTACGTCTGTGCGCATAGTAGCACCCGACAGCAGATCTAGCGCATTTGACCCGCTCTCTTCTTCAGCGACGAGAGTCGAGTGCCGCGCACGTTGAAGACCCACCTTGATATTTCCACAGGCCGTCTTGAGCCAGATTTTGAGCCGACGTCTTCGCCTATCACCAGTGCGCCGGCTTCGTGACAAGAGTATTGAATTTATGCGGCGGACAGCACAGAACCTGTCTCAAACGCATCAGTTGCCTTTTTTCGGTGACATTGTGGTCCTAGAGAGTTTATATTAGCGAACGCAGGCTGTCTCATCCGACTCGATGGCCGTCCCTCACTCAAAGGATCGTTCTGGTGCATCGATGGGCGGAGGCGTGTCAAGCTTCGGCTATTTTTAAACACACATAGTCCAGCATTCGCAATGTCAGCGGAGGACTGACATGGCGGGTGTTCCATACGGGCAAGTTTTTTGGGCCGACTGGGATGTCGCGACGAACCCTCGGACAGCTTCGACGATCTGCAAAACTACAGGTAGCATCAGTTCGGTAGCGTTTTCGTTTCTACTCTGGCCATGGAATTGGGTTGCCATCGACAGTTTAAGCTGACAATGGTGGAGGGGCGCTCACCGATCGCGCTATGAGACTCACTCGTCCAGTCGTGCCTTGGGGCTCAGTGTTTAGAGGCGTTGGACTTCTAACCAACGGGTCGCGGGTTCGAGCCTCAAGTGTCCCACATTTTGGGGTTAGGTATGACTGGCTGACGACGGCTAATGGGCCAGAAACGACCATTCCAGTCTCCCTTGTCTACAGGACTAGGTGGATGAGTTAACACACATCAATGTAGCCTGAAACAGTAGTCGGTAGGAAGGAAGAGTTTGTGAAACATACGCGTAAATTCGCCGGGGGGAAAAGCGCTTGCGGTCTCTGTCTTTAAACGTCCTACTAGTTCGTCTTCTGTGTCCCCCAGGAAAGACAGTCATACAAACACGTCTTTCTTTTCTGCAGTTGCCGCGGTAGGCTTTGCAGCCCGCTCCTCGATTTCGAGTTTGCTCTACTCGCCAGAAGGCCGTGCGTAGTATCCTGGTTTATCTGGTAATGCGCCAATTCGCAGTTGGGACGGATTCCCCAGTGTCGGCCTCTCTCTCTCTCATTCCCTCAGTTAACTTCTCGGTATAATAAATCTGTGGCGTTTAAATTTATTATGGCGCGCTAAGAGTCGCAGCTGGTAAAGGTTGTCAACTGATGGTCCTCATGGGCATATTTTGGAGTGATTAGAGGACTGGGAACCAGGTTGTAGTGGTTTCATCCTAGTACGGACCTTATGGCTCTCCCACGCATGTAAGATCCAAACTGTCCCGACAGAGTCCTAGTGACATAATGGGAGCGGGTCGTGTGTGGCACGCGTAGACGGTTTGTTTAACTGTGCACGCGCCAACTCCAATCGTCCTGACGCTGTCTTGCCATCAGAATGGGGTGGGCGGGAGGAAGAGAAAGTATGGAAGTCTCCTCCTCTTTGGTTCACCCGTTAGTCACCGGCGCTAGGCCAACTCCGTGGGACACGCTGCGGACACCGTCGATTGAAATGGCCAAACTGTTAATTTAGTCGGGTGCAAGTTGAGGCAATTGTCAGCGTTTTTTCTCCTACTCATGTCGATGCTAACTGCTGTCCACCGCCCACCTCACTAACCGCTCTTTCTGTCCCTCGCTGAACTCCAACAGACCCTGTCTCGAAACCAGCGCAGCGCCTTAGGAAGCCTGCAGAGCTCCTCACCGGCAGTTCGAATGCCATCGGGGATTCAGTACGACCCTCCACCACCCCCGGATGCTGACAGTGGCGACTCCGGCCGCGGACCCTCCGAGGACGGTAACCAACTGCTTCTCATGGATAACCAACGCAGTAAGTTTTAATGCAGCCAAAATTTCGTTGCTACTTTGGTTGTGAGTGTTGTTCGCTGTTTACACTAAACTTTGTCCGAAAGCCTGCTTACAGTCGCAGTAGTTTCAAACCATCCGAAGCTCTCTTCGGCGAGGGGTTCCGATCCTGAACCATCACTAGCTGTCTCAACTTCTACTAGGTAGACGAGCTAGGTATAGCCGTACTCTGCTCGAAAACCACAAATTTAACTCCCTCTCCGCAAAGTCCTTATCCAATCTCTTCGACTGACTGTCTGTCTGCGAAAAGCAGTGTGTTTAATCAGTACCTAGGTTTCAGGAATTCACACGGAATGCACTGCAGGGCATACTACCAGACTCACTGCACGGGGTGATCCTTCCATGCTGACTACACTTTGGCGCACAGCTCTCATGCATGCCTTCATGACCTTGTGTTCCGGTTGTAGTCCATACTGTTAACTCCCTGGCTCGCTGGGCTGTGGTTACGTGAGGGCCTGATGTTTGGGAGGATCTTCTCCGACAGTTCATGAATATGAGGGCTACTCCCCCTGTCCGCATCTCTGCGCGCGACGGCTCAAGCTTCCAAGATTGTGCCAGATGACTGCGGAAGGGGGGGGGGGGCGGGCGCAAAATTAGCCATGTTGTAATACCGCTCTAGCTTGCGACCTTTTATACATAACCGATTGTGCTGACTCACGCCTGGTGGTATTACATATGTGTGGTCCGCGGCACAAGAGCTAGCTTGTTTCGCAACTAGGCTGCGTTAAAGTCTTTTCAACTATCCGCCATTTATAGAGTCTGCCGGCTGACCTGGAGTCACCCCAACAGCCAGATCCCATTTTTTCCAGGGGGTCCTCTTGTTCCAGCGGGATTTGTGCCGAACACAGTGGCCACAACCTCGCAACCGCTCTGACTCACGAGCTAAGCCAAGGGAGCGTGGCCCAACGTAGACTGATTTGTGTGGGTGTGACGCCTGGTTCGTTTACTAAGGAGGAGGTAGCTTTGTCATGGCACGCGTGGGCGGGGGCTTTTTTGCTGGTATCCAATTGCCCTAACTTGGTTTTGCCACTGAAACGCGTGCCAATGAGGCGAGTAAGTAGGTTTATTGCTGTAGAAATGCCCAGTGCTGCACTACGGTATTGCCGGTCATCCATTTTGTTCAGACGAAAATGAGTTAGTGCAGCCTAGAAGAGCACACCACTCATGCCTCCGTGACGGTGTAAATAAGCTTTAAGGCCTTTTTGTCCCCGTGTTGATTTGTGTGTGCTGCGCGATTTATGTCATCTGACCGAAGAAAGAGGGAGCGGGAGGGGAGGGGAGACTTGGTAAGTTCGCCGCAGAATCTTCGAGTAAAATCGCTTGTATGAATTCTCCGAAACTTACCTCGAGTTACCTTGTCCACAAATAGTTGATTTCGTCCAGTATAGAAACGCTCGATTTCGCATTTCCTCCCCATTTTCCTTGTTGTATGGAGCTGCTCAACATTTGGAATTCTCTGTGCCCTCTTTGCAAGTGCTTCCACTTTTGGAACCCGTTGACATGCTCCTTTCCCCTTTTGTAACCTTTTGAGCATGATCGGCGTTCTTCTAGTTGATTAGTTTTTGTATTCTGACCTTGAGCTGGGAATTCGATTTTCTCGAACGGTAACAAAGGAATTCTTTCTCCGGAGTATCCGTTGTTGGGGTTTGTGCGTGTTTTATTATTATCTGTATTCTATCAATAGTGTCGTATATACACCGAACTCTGGTTTGGCTTTACGCGTAACTCGTCTAGCAATGAATTCTACACCTCCTCCTCATCCTCCTCCTCTCCCTATCCCTTACCACCCTTTGTCTTGTTCTTATTATCTGTGATGGCTGTCTTTCCACATTTTCTGTGGAATCGATGCTACCGTATGCGTAATGCTGCAGTCGCAACTTCCGTTTAGATCATAGGGACTCGCTTTTTCGTCTTCGGCTGATTGATACCCGTTGGCGTATGATCGACAATCGTTTTGGAACGTTGGCCGACTGTCCTCAGTTCACGAAGTCAGCCGCTTGGAAACATTGCCTGTTTGTTTCTTTTTTGCTGATGCTTTCTAGGGTGCATCCGTTTCTATGCTGGGGTTTCAGTCAGCGTGCTCCGAAATAACTGCTTCCAAGCCTTCCCCCGCACCTGGTCAACTTAGTAATGTTCCCTTTGCTTTAAATGTCATGGTTCTACACACCAGCGCCTTAATAATGCAAAACCAGAAATCGGTTTTCTGCAGCCCTCTCTCTCTTTCTCGCTCTCCTGTCTCATTCTTCCCACCTTTGTGCTGTCGGTTATTCGACGGGGAACTTTTTATGAGAGTGGTTTTGTTTTTACAAATTCTTCCAGGTCCGGCGTAGCGCATGTGAGATTTGCGCGATAGGCGGGCATCGCTGAGTCCCTTCGATCTTCCCATAGCTATCAGTGCATGTGCAGTAGGTGGACCAACTCATGAAATGTCAACCGGAATTTCGAAATGCATTCTCGTTTCGAAAAGACTAATTAAGTAGGGTTGTAAAATTAATCATCATACAGCATAATTCTATAATGATCCAGTTACCTCAGGATGTCGGCTTTCGAATGTATTTATTTCCAACTGCATGCAAGAGCTTTACTCTGCAAAAAATGACAACTTAAGTAGCATGATTGTTTCTCGTTGATTTTCGATGCCCTAAAAATTCAATTATATTTCATGGAAAACATGCACAAAAATACTCACTCTTTTGCTCATTCGGTAGAAAATCACACCGTCTTCCGATTTTATACTCGAAAGAAGAGTATGATTCGGTTTCAAAAAAGTTTCTAATTGTGAGATTTTTTAATACCGTGAAATGGCCGTGCATGAAACGTCATGAATGTGGCTTGTATTCACTGTGTCACCTTGTTGCCGCGCTTACTGTGAGATCGATCGACGACAAAGTAGTCTAGCCACGGGGCGATTCAGGCCTTATACTCATCACAGGCCGTCAATGCCAACATCATCGACCCTGTTTCCTCCTCGAGTCCTTGGGGTGATTAGCCGGCCATGCTCCTGTCACCTGGGCGGTCCGGATGTCGGCGCGCGCGCTTCCGCATCGTGCACAGCCACCGCCTTTTTTCTCACCCTGACGGAGAGGAAGAAAACGTCTGGTAATTCTACTTCTGAATGCGAGTCTCCTTTGAGTACACCTTGGCCACAACCACAACTACTCTTTTGTCAATTGCCCATCGCTAACAGGGGGGTATCGCTAACCCTAATCTTAGTCCTTACCCGACACCGAGGAGAGAGAGAGACAAGCGGCTGGGGTGACTGTGAGCGTTACCCTCATCTGGACCGTAGTGTCATTTTGGCAAGATCATTTGCATCTCTCCATGCCTCGGTCTGGTCGGACGCAGGCATGCGAATCGCGAAGGCGGGTCGTCCCCGCAACAAATCCCGCTCTAATCGGAGGCTTAACCTGTGAACAAAATCAAATCGTGTCTCTCAGCCTATTCCCAAGTGTGTCGAGTGATCTGATCTCATGCGACCTTGTTCTCCCCCCCCCCCCCTCCGCCGTCGTTCCTGATGGAAATTTTCACACTGGGGCTTTCTTGTGCATCCGAGAAGCCTCTAATTGACAGAACTCCCCCGCCCGCCCGACTGCCTTTGGATGCGCGAATAAGCACTATGGTTTGAAGCTTCCGGATTTTGGGTGCTTTTTCCTGCCGCGTCCTGAACTCGACTGGCATCTTGGAAAGAAAATAATTTGGGACTCTTTATTCCGCGGTCGACGGACTAATTGCCCTCTATTTCTAAAAGCTCATCAACTGACTGTTATTAGGCCTCTTACCTAATAACGGTTGAACGCAGTAGGCGTGGTTGCGACGCTGATGGTAGTGTGAGTGATAGGGTGGAGGTTCGAATGTGGGAGGCGGGTTTGACTTGTCGATACTGCGATGAATTCCGTTGTCATGGCTGTACATGTGTCCGTGTAGACTCATGCGATGACTCAATATGCCTGGGCAGATGCGGTGGGTATATGTTGGTGCCATTGGTCTCGGTCCGCCAGTCTCCGTACGATGGATTCGCAAGCGACCGACCAGGCCGATGCGTGGGGTAATGGTGTGATCACCAGGAGGCCATACTGGGAGCGGTGGTGATGGTTGTGACGGATGGCAGGACACGGACACGGAGCGCTGATAGTCGCCGTGGATGATGGGTCTGGGATACTCTTGATCGTCCTCAAGTGCGCCGTACGTTGAACAGTTTTCCTCCAGCTGGTTGGTGATGTTGATTTCTGGCCGCTTCTAAAAGCAGGTGTCCACCAGCATAGTGGAGAGTATGAGACTGGAGAGGGTGCTTCACCCTATCGGTCACTGCAAGTGCCTCCGAGACTGTCCCATTGTTCAGGCGATTTAGGACGTTGGCGGAGCTTCTCTCCGTGACGTTGACGGAAATGCCTTGGTGTTTGTCACAAACTTGACGATTACTCAATAATGATGTCCTGAGGGACCTGCCCTCTCTGCCACAGCTGGAACTAGGATGTGAGTTTGTCCATCAACTGAAGTCTGCCACGCTTACAGAGTTCGGTTGGTATTGCGTCGGATCACAGGGCTTTATCTCCGGAGAGCTGTTATGTATAACTCTAATTGCCTCTAGAAGAGAGAGAGCGGAAGATCGAGGTCGGTATTGGTTTTCACCTGGGGAAGCCGGTCTATGACGTCATCGGAGACGGCTGAGCACGGTTCTGAAGTGCTCGGCTTATCGCTTCATAATATAAGATTTCTCCGTGATGAATGTTGCTTTGAGCTTCATCTGGAAGATGACGAGGTGGTGGCCTGTCCAGCCGTCGACATCGCAGACCAAAGGATACTGACAGCTCTGTCAGCTGCTTGTTTTCTATTTCTTCCAAACCTATGAAATAGTCGACTGTCTTTGTAAACCCGGTTTTTTTTACGTTCTTTGTTTAGATGGCCTGGTCTTCCCCTCTCATTCTGGAGCCTATCAGTACGGAACTTACAGTGGGTATCGGCCCTCAAGTCGCGCCGGTTACGGACGCTCTGTGAGCGCTATGAGCGGCAATCTAAACTGCACCACACCTCGTTCCTACAATCTGCAAACCTGTCCCCCGCCTATGGTGAATAACTGTGCTTGCTACTCCCTGCCGGAGGATCAGTGCCTGCAACAGCCCTACAACGAAGCCCTCTACCAACATCACTCCCAGCTGGACTCTGAAGGCCTGTACTCCTCTCGCGGTCAACTACCGCCCTCCTCCCCCCTTATGAGCCAGATGATGTTGCCACCGCAGATACCCCCACGAAGTCCAGTCTCCATGGGCATGGGTCACCGCAGTCTGTCGCTGTCGCAGCCACCCTCCTCCCCCTCCCGCCGTCCGCCTCCGGCCTACGGCAGTGGGGGCCTCGAGTCGGGCACTCTTCCGCGTGGCCGCGCCACACCCGATGGCCGAATCGGCCTTCCAACCCTTGCCCAGTCCAGTGTCACCTTCCAGTCGCCTTCGCTGCTGAAACACAAGCAGCAGCTGGAAGATGAACAGTCCGGCGCTCCGCCCATTAAGTTGGACCTGCGCGGAGGCCCCAGGACCGGCTTCGGTGGCGGCGGCGGCGGCGGCGGCGGTGGTGGTATCACTGCTGAGGACGAGTTCTCCCAGAAGGACAGCAGTCGCGTCTCACTGCCCACCTTCGCAGCCGACGGAAGGCCCCCCTCAGTGCCGCGAGGCGGCCCCACGGCAGCCTCGGTAGCATTGGACCACCAGAACGAACAGCGGTTGTCCTCGGCGCAGAAGGCCACCGCGAACATTGATGGCTGATTGGCAGCCGCACATACTGCGGCACCACCTGTGAAAGAACCAATGAGACGATGCCGGGCAGGAGAAATCGCCACCTATGGGCTGTCCAGTGTATATCCAAGCTTTCTGTACAATATATTAACCTGTCGAATAGAAACTACCCGATACACTCCCCACTGCCCTCTCAAACGAACCAGATTATATTTGGCAAGCGAAGAATGCGCACATGCAACCAGTCTTGACTCGTTCCCCGCTCTTACCAACGTTCCCGTCTACACACTGAGCTATTTCCTCCTCCTCCTCCTAACGTATGTGTATTTTGATGACGGTTGCCCGACCCCCCTACGTCATCATTGTCTGAAGGCTTCCATATATATAATATCTGCTCCACTCTCGTGAACGCCGGGTTTGTGCTGCTGAGCGGTGGCTGCCGCATTCCACTGCTGGCACCACCACCACTCCGTAGGAAGGGCCTGCTCGTAGCGTAGCCCGAATTTTTTTTTATGGTCCCACCGTTGCTGACCCGTCTCACTTCTTCGCCGCCTTCGTGTGCGGTTTTGGCCCATTCCCCCCTGTACTCCTCTGTACATCAGAAAAATCCATTTTTCTACTACTGAAAGATATTGGCAACACAGCAGTGAGTTCTCTACCGCTTCTGGTGTATTGAGGCAGCG
>CACRXP010000054.1:1807740-1820286 GCA_902702965.1 Spirometra erinaceieuropaei | reverse complement strand
AAAGGTTTGCCAACAAGATGAGGTAGAGCAGTTAGATGACTGGCGGGGAATGCATTTCACACGTCGAGAACCAACAGAAGCCGGCGGAATAGAGGTGTAGTCAGTTCAAATGCAGCAGTATGAGAATTGGCCTAGACCCCATTTAGGACACAATTCAGGTATAAGGTAGGCTGACCATTGAAGTCGACATGGACCACCAACACCTGAAACGGTGACGCCCGGTTGTTTGTAAATTCACTTAATGTCAGAACAGTTTACTCAAGTCTTAGGGGGAGTTAGGGGCATGGTCTTCTAACTAAACAGTAACTGCGACCATAGATTCCTCAAAATACCTACTCTCTACCGATGAACCCGACGTTTCTCGCTGGAAATCCAACCTGGGCTTAAGTGATTGATTGGACTAGACGGTACAGATAAACTACATTGTGTTGGTCCACCCTCTCCTTGTGGCAGATTTGCGGCTCCGAGGTCACCCGGGGAGCTGACAACCATGTCTACCTGGGTGCCGAAACGCCTACGCACGAGCCTTCGTTGGGGAGTTTCTGCCCTGTCAATGGCCTGCGAGCGCCTACTGGGGACTGCACGTCCGGTCTCCGGAAAAAAAACGCTTACTAAAGTGGTCGATATTTGAAGAACGTCGGCAGCACAAGACAGGCAGGAAGACGTAGGTCTGTGTTGCCATAGTGACAGTTGAGACAGCTCTACCATGCCGTCAAAACGTAACTTTGCTTTGTAAATGACTGGAAATTACTTACGGCGGTGCATTTGTGGCCTTAAGCTCAAGTGCGCTTTGGGCAAACCGTAATTCTATCAAAAGGGGGAATATCTTTGTCTCACTTCATTCAGGCAGGGAATGTGATTACTTACACAAGAGTGGAAACAGCATCAGGCAACGCGGATGTAATATCAGCTTGGTGAGAGGAAGGAATAGCCCCTCACCCCCTCCCTCAACTTCCTGGCGGTAGATCCGTAATGGTGCGTTGCTCGAAGCAAATCAACATCCCTCGAGGGCAGGCAAGCAGCCTCGGGCCACATCGAAGTGCCGAGTGGCCATTTGAGACAGCTCCTTTGTTCTAACTTCTAGAACAGTGGATCGTACTTATCTTGATAAAGTTACTTCTCGGCTCAGCATAAAAATAAATTAAGTAATGTTGTTTGGACAAAGAAACCGAACCAACAACCACTTTTGGGTACTTTAGAAGGATATCTTTATTCGAGTAGACAGAGCGTTATAGGGGTTAAGTATATGCGCGAGGTGAGGAAACACTGTGGAGAGCTGTCTATAATAGTTTAAAAAATTGTGGCTGATGTTCGGTAGAGTTTTTGGTTGGCCCCTCATCTGCAGGATAACATTTGCTGACCTCTATCAGCCCGATGAGTTGGTGATGCTGAAATGTCTACATTGGTTCATTGTTCTGCACTCTTCGCACGTAGGCACATTTGTAAAAGAAATTTCGACTCGGAGAGCAGTCTAGTAGTGAAAAAATATTCGAAACATTGTTAGATTCAATGTATACGCCTGCCAGTAAAGCAGGAGTGTTAAAACGCTGGCGAATTTATTAAAAAAACAGTTAGCATTCTCTTACCCCGCGCATATCCCACGTAACCTCCTTGCTAACCAGTCGACAGCCGCCTGTTGGTAATTCCCACTTACCCTCCTCTCGGACGTCATACAGATCGGTATTTATGCATTCCTGCGTGCGCTGTTACATTCTATACCTCGGCAGAGATCGTCAGATAGTGAGGCTTTGCTGGACCTTAGTTTCACAGAAATGATGACACATCAGCTACGCTCCATCTCTGGGCTGCCTGCGCAGTGTGAGCAAATATGCATCTGCTTCCATTTCACGGGGATGGAGGAAGTAGAGTTGATGGTCGGAAATTGCTGCTGTCCCAGCATGTCCTTAGTCGGAAGGAAGTTCAAACGTGAAATTCGTCCAGTGTCATGGACTACGAAGACGATAAGGCCAATAATTTATTCACCGGTTAATCGACTCTAATTTTATAATTTCGAGCTTTTGTCCCGCAGCATATGCATCCGACGTTTCGGCCTTTTTGAGATACGATGGTCGACACAACGAAGATTAGAAAACATGAAGGCAGGGAAGACAGTCAGATGGACGAGCAGTTGCAGCATGCGTTCTCTCAACAGGATAGTGACAGAGCAGTTGAAATTTCCAGCGCCGGACGCGAGGCGCGTGCGCCTGGGCTTTGTCCGCCTGCAACCAATCATCGAAGGACGCCCCGTCGATTGGCCTCGAGCTACGACCACATTGTTGCCAAATCCTACGCGGCCCAAGCAATTGATTGGCAGGGAGCACGAGGCGGACTGAAGGGAGGCACGAGTAGGCGACCTTGCCGACAACCTCAGGTGCGAACTGCCACATCTCTTCTGGATAGAAAGGAAGATCGTTTTTGGAAAGGCGAGCCGAGGTCCGTCATCTTCGGCATGTCTCCAACACCCAGAGTCTTGACATCTGTGGGTTTATACATTCCTTCACTAAATGGATTTGCCCCACACGATCTAACGGACCTCCTACAGGACTTGAACTTCTGGCAATCAGCGCCAGAGAATCTGGGGAGTTTGACACACTCCACTTTCCAGTCAAAAAGGCTGGATATTAAGGCACTATGAACCCTCTCTGCGTTGTGACCGATTAGTTAATAGTAGACATTTTCTTTGTAACCTCTGGTTACACTGGGAAGTCAGGTTGGGGATATCGGCAACGAACTTATGGGACGGATAGCATTCCCAACCATCTCAGACATCTTCCTCCGAGTGCGGGCTGTCTCACTCGAGGAGAAGTCAGTGTACTTCACTCGCAGACTGGTGTCAAACGCCTCAAGTTTCCGCCCCTCTTCCACGCGCTTAGACCAGCGTTCACAATCTTACAAGAGGACTGGCTGGACGGATGCCCGATGCTAGGAGCTCCTAGCGACAGTTCATTGAAACTTTCGAAGTTCCGCAAAAGCCTTCAAGTAACGTCGATTTTGTCCTTAGTCTATCCACTGCATCGACTTGACCTCGACATGTTGGAAATCGGTCCCCTCCCTTCACCTTGTTTTCTGCTCTCCTTTTTTTCTTTATCTTCAAAGTGCAGCCATTATTCCCCAGGAGTACTCCCCCCTGGTTGTGGTAGCAACTTCAGAATGTTTTGACCTTTAGAGGGTCAGTGGATAAACCGCGTGAATTACCGACCTCGTTCATCCAAAATCAAACTCTGTAGGATATAATAGCTGGAAGCCAGGAGGGTGGTCTCCTTGGCGCAACAGAGGTCGGTCAGCGAGCGCCCTAGCGCGAATTTGACGCCAGATAACCATACACAGCACATCCGAGAATCAATTCAATGAGTTAAATAAGCAGAATGGGTGACAAACTTTATGTCGATCGAACAATCAGGAGCAATTTCTGTGGACTATAAATCTCGCTGAGGTGTACATCTTGGCATTCCGCCCAGCTCCACTGTTCGCCACAGACACTGACGATGAACTTTGGGGCGAAATAAGTAAAGTGGCTGACCGTCGATTGTTGGTAAGCGTAATGAAAGCCAAAAGTGTACTGCAGTTCAAATGGCTGGTCGGCTTATCTCGAAATCCAGCTTGCCTGGATCTTACCCTTAAATTGCGCGTACTTTTAGGTCGACCGGGAATGCGGATGGAAATGAACTTGGCAGCTATGTCGACTACACCCATGTAGCGGTAGTTCCTATACTCCGGCCTGTCCTCTTTCTTTCAGGCAGACGGTAGAATTGTCAAGTTACCATCTGCAGGAGAGAGCAGGATTCCGTGAACGGAGAATCACGATTCAAGCAGTTTGTGGCTCACGTGGCTGCAAACTCTTGTAGGGGTTTTAACCTAGTTAAACTGGGAGATGGGACCGGATCCTTTCGAATGAACCGCAACCAAGGAGCTGGCGTCACTCAGCACTGCTGCTGTTGTTGCTGTGTGTTCAGACATTCGTGTCAAGAGTTGTATCCACGTTTCACCGATGTGGTTGCCTTGGCCGCGACCGCAATAAATCCCGTAAACGACTCACGATGCTTTCTGTCGTGGCAATGGCTTCTTCGGTCTCACCAGTGGCGCCTAATAGTTGCTTCTGGTTCGTGTGCACTTCTAACTCCAAGTGATGTGCAAAGGCGACTGACGGCTTCCAAGGCATTCTTCACGCAGGGAAGCCCCCACCAAAATTAGAAATTAGTGGGGTGGAAGGCACTACTTTTCAGCAATTTTGCCATCTGGTTCACTTCTGAACGGTTTCCTGGGTCTGGCCTCTTCGCTTATTCCGGCCGCTGCTGCCATCTTCTCTTCTCGTGGTGGAACGAATATCCGTTGGTTCGTCTAGGCCGAACTACCTGGACAAACTATCAGAGGATTCTTGTGTTGATTCAGTCCTTACAGCATCGCTGGATGGGTTCGACCCTTTGCTGCTGCCTATCCCTTCGATCTGACTTACAAATCGGGACGAGATTATGTTGTATTGAATCTCGAGTCTGCTGGGTCGTCGAAGTTTTACGACACGAGGGTCCCTCGTACAAAAACTCCCTGGCATTGGAGAGAGTTTAAATATGGAGGAACAATGCTAACTGACCAGATTATGGTTCGATTTGGGGCTTCATCCAGGTGCCTCTCATGCAGTCACATAATGGCTGGGATCGCTGATAGAAGCGAATAGGCGAGTCCCAGGTAGCAGTTCAGAAGATGAAGATGTGATCATTGGAACAAGAAATTTATTTGCCTGACGTTTCGGATTCTCACTCGAATCCATCATCAGAGACATTCGCAGATAGAGGTGAAGGTGGCACCAGGAGTGCAGTATTTATAGCACGTGGCTGCCGTAGGACCGTATGCGCACTGCACTTAACAGTTCTCGCAATCGCCGCTGGGGTCGTAATTGATGCGGCGGTGGCTTGGCGGTCCGAGTCCGAGTCGTTAATGGCCGCAATTTCGTCATCCGTGCTGGATGCTGGTGTGACGATTGCTCGGCAAACTGGCTCACTGTCACCGTGATAATTGCTCGCCCGCGCCCTCCTCATGTGACTGATTCTCCTGCCCAGGGAAAATCGCAATACGGAATAGGGTACCGGGAGGTCATTGTGTTTGTTGATGGATTGCGGGCCTGAGAACCATGACTCGAGCAGCTCGCGGCTCACGCGGTTGTCACCCCTTGCGAGGATTTCGGCCTCTTGAAAGTTGAAAATATGGCCGGGTCCCGTCGAGTGTGCCGCCACCTGAGAGTTAGCGTCTCCCCGTCTCACTGCTGCTGCGTGCTCGGCAAGTCGCGTACGGAGTAATCTCCCAGTTTCTCCGACATAATTGCTTTGTCCGCAACTACACCAGATCCGGTAAACGACTCCAGACGTTTCCTGTCGTGGCAGCGGGTCTTTTGGCCTCATTACTTGGCTGGGATCGCCATTTCTGACTGATTAACCGTTGTCGACCGTACCCAACCTTGGGATAACCTGGTATCCGAGCCGGAAGCCTCCGGTTATGCGCATTAAGTTGAACCGCAGACCTGTCGGTAAGGCTTGTCAACGACGGCCAATAAGAGAGAAACGGCAATTCCGGTCCTTCTACAGAGACTTTAGGACTATTGCAAATGAGGACATGAACTTATTCCTAGGCGCTGGTAGGCTTGACACCGCACTCTGATTTGCTATCCCGCTGTAAAGCCTTCAGCTGCGTGAACTCGCCGGTCTGGCTTAAGACACGGCTACAGGGATTATATCAAGTTGGCGGGCAGTTATGGCGGGGCTGAAAGCAGGTGTTGACAGAATGCAGCCGGTGATGGTCAACAAAAATCAGCCGCCTTGTGGCATTTTGTAGGCCGCTCGGTACGCTAGATTTAAGTTCGCCGAGCACTGACCACACTGTCGCCCCTGGTCTGCGGTTGTTTTTACCACCGGACATGGACGCCTGTCTATTACGCAGTTATCTTTCGCTGGATGCTGTGTCCCAAACATGGACGTCCCGGCGAGCCAACAATCAGGCCATCTGACAGACCCATCTTCCTGTGTGTCAGCCGAGATGCGCTCCCACCACTGGCCCGACCGATCAAGAATAGGAATCATTTATTTGCAGCTGTGTCTCACCAACACAGAACAGTACAATCAGCATGTGTTACGGACATTTCGACCGTCGCTAACGACGAGATTCACTGTGCACTCCACAATAGGGTGACTTGCTCCTGAATTAGGTTGTAGTGATAGTAGACTTGCGGTGCATCTGCCGTACCCTCTCCTCCCTCACCCCCTGGAGGCCGATGACAGGACCGCGCCAAGGAGACCGGAGAGGGGATCGGACGCAGCGGCTGACAAGACTAAGTGGCCCGCCTA
Organism: Spirometra erinaceieuropaei; assembly: GCA_902702965.1. Taxonomy (NCBI): domain Eukaryota; kingdom Metazoa; phylum Platyhelminthes; class Cestoda; order Diphyllobothriidea; family Diphyllobothriidae; genus Spirometra; species Spirometra erinaceieuropaei. The sequence continues at coordinate 1,813,954 of CACRXP010000054.1, read as the reverse complement.
CGCGTGCCACACACTGACCTGGTCCGTGAATGATGGTAACGATAAAGGGACCGCTCGAATCCCGACTGAGTGGAACTGTAATAGAGGACATATTAGGAAGCAGCCATTGCAACCTGATTATCCGTCCCGTCCGTTGCCAGCTTTCCAAGCCAAGATCTTAGATCACTGTAACAGTCTAGAGGCAGAGGCAGCGATTGCTCTCACCTGTCCTGTGTCAGCCTCCTTTAGGTTGTTGGCCCCAGCGCGAAGTGCATGCACCTGAGCTTTGTACGACTGTGGCCAGTCGATGAAGACAGAGCTATCGACTGAAGCCACGGCGTCGGGGGACTGAGGGCTGTCACAAGAGTGCAAATACTGATTTATAGACGTGTAAGGAGGTTGGACAGGAGTATGCGTGAGCGGCCGTGCTGACAACCACCAGATCAGATCGCCATACCAGATTGGATTTTCAGGCCCGAGCTGGAGAGCAGCACGTGAAGCCTTATTTGATGACGGTCATAATACTCCATGTAGTAATGCCTGTTGTGTGGCGTTTGATCTTTTCACATGCAACCGACCAACAAAATTCATGTTCAGCCATGCCTGAAGGTATCGTGGCTCCATGGTCCGGATTCGTGTGCCAGGCGGTTTCGATTAAATCGTTGCCTTATCGACTGCCTGTTGACACGCCGATTAGTTCACATGCATGTTACCAGGTGGGTTACTTTTAGATGGGACTCCCTTCACCGCAGAAAGGACGGGTCTTGGTAGTCCATAGAGGACCAGTTAGGTACTGAACCCCTGAACATACCAGGGCACCAGTATTTGGCTGAGAATGTTCAGTTCTTCTCACTTAACTTCCCATAATTCTAACCATGTGCATACGTGTTAGGGGCTTGGAAATCGCCCATGTTTTTTGCGTGTTCATACGGGACAGGGACTCATCTTTGATCTACCAGTATATACAACTCATCAATTGCTGCATTAGTATCTAATGGAGGCAATGTCCAGCGTTGATAGCAAACCTTACGAGAGAGAGAGAGAGAGGGAGGGACAGACTAGTCTGCTGGGGAGCCTTATCGCGAACGCCACCACCCTCCTTCCCCTACCCCCCTCTTTAACTACAAAACTACTCATTTGGCGTTGCGTTCTAGCAGGCTCCGCTGATGGTCTCCTGTAAGAGACCGAAAGCTCTGACTACTACACGTACTATCCCAGTGACTGCGCGTTCATTTTCTTTGCAACAGCAGCCTGGGACTCGTATATTCGCTTCTATTCGAGAATAAACCTAATTTTGAGAAGATCATTCCAAAACTTCCGCAAAAACGCCACGATATTATCAAAGAAATTCCCAGTTACAAAAAGGCCAACATGAAACAATATGACTACAACAGTAGCAATTCAGGATCTGGATTTTTGTTTCATTACTCGTCGTAAATCATGCCAAATTTGGTATCACTGGTCGTTAATGTGCCGATGCACGGTAGATGGGGTAGAAGCAACGCCTGGTTAGGCGGAAAGTGGAACGCGAACCAGACAATTGAAGTTACCTTGGCGGGCGTCTGTCAGTGGTATTTACGATCAAGAAGTTCTTGAATGCCACATAGCTTTGCGCATGCCATAAAAGGTTGCGGCCAACTTCTTCATGCTTTAACCGCATTATGTGTAAAATGGTGGAAGATCTTGTCTAAATCAATACTTTCATGCAGCAGACTTCAGTTAATCCAACCACAGTCTGCTTGGCCCGACCGCTAATCGAACCAAATTTCGCGAACAAAAAGAGACCACACATAGTACCGCGAATCCTCTCCGCTTATTAGGGCCACCACCCCGTTTAATTAGCTTGCTGATCGTCTAAAGTTAGAAGTCAGTACGACAGGGCCGAGAGAAAGGTCTGCATTCTCGACAGGCGAGGTTCAGGTAATCTACGTACACCTATCGGCCGGCGTGGCAGCAAATGCACGTATCGGAGTACGCTGCGACAGTTTCCTCGAGTTTGCACTCTGGACCCTTGGGGGAGGGCGAACTCATCGATAAGTTGCTGCACGCTGATTGGCCCAAACGAATGTCACACAGACGTACACACAACAAGAGCACCAAAGAGAAGATTCAACAAGCTGACGAAACTGCCTCGTCGGACTAAATGAGAGGCCAGTAGCGCAGAACTAGTCGGCATCAACTGGCAGCGTAAGTAGGCATTCGAAAAACTATATGAATGACACAACAGTAAGGAAAACTGTAAGGGAAATAGGCATTGCTCGAAGGATGTCAGGGGGCTTCCGAAAGACGACACAAAGGAACGAAAGGAGTCAGGAATTTCAACTTCGCACAAGTTGGCCAATACGCTGGCTCAATGTTTACAGATTAACCCCGGGTTCACGGTATGCATCCAGCCGTTCATATGAAGTCGAAGTCAGGGTAAGATGTGGTTATGTAGTCCCACCTGGTGGACGCAGTACTGTTGGGGTCGGGGTTAGGGTTAGGGTCAGTGGTTAGGACAACTATTTCTCAACCACTTAAAGTACAACCACGAATTCCCCATAGGTTTTCTTTTGCTCGCAACTTCTTGAGGTAACAATCGGGAGATGGCACCCAAAAAAATCCGCCTAACCAAAGCAACCTGTCTTGCGGGACAGGTGGTAATAGGGGTTTTATAGGTGGTGGCTGGTCGGGATGTACGATACTAGCCGACGGAAAGCCTTATTTGAACAGGCGAATGATCGAAGTTGGCCCGCTCTCCGTTCCGTTATTACAAAATGGGTCGCCAAAGGCAGTATAGTAATAACGGACGAGTGGAAGGAGTATAATCGTCTTCCCTCAGAAGGTTATCTACATTTCTCTGTTAACCACTCAAAGAACTTCAAGGACCCTACCACCGGACAGCACACCAATGCCATTGAGGCATACTGGAGTAGACTGAAAAGGAAACTCTACGAGGCAGGCCCTGTATGTGGTCGAGCTGCGTGGGCTCACATAGACGAAGTACGGTATCGTCTTTGGTTTGCGCTCAATGTCATGTCTTTGACAGATGCCTGGGAACTGTTCCTGTCGCATGTTGTGCAGACATGTCGTATTTAAAAGCGATTTTGTACTGTAATAAACTGCCATAATGCGAATGCATGCCGTATATTCAGGTGCACGTGTGTAACGATGGGGAAGGTTGGGTAACAGCGACCATCGTCCATGTAACCTCCTGCGATGTTCGTTCGGCCAGCCCATGTTAGGCCGTCAGGGAAAGTCCAAGTAGTGCGTGAAAGTAAGCCTTCAGCCGCTGATATAGCCTGAAGGCGTTTGAGTCCACTGTTAAAGGTATTATTTATAGGTAGCGAATTTTTTGGGTGCCATCTCCCGATTGTTACCCTACTTGACCTCGTCGCCTGCGCGTTCCCCAGCCCTACCTGTAAAAACCCCTATTATTCCCGCTCCCGAATTTCAGGTGGTTGGGGCTTGTTTACTTCAGGTGCGGCTACATAGCCACATCTGGCCCAAGTCTGTAATTCCGGACATTTTTCCCGCAATCTATGTCGAAACCCTTCGTTTCTCACCCTATTCTACCCCACGCAAAGTAGTAATGGCAGGAGTGGATGATAATAGTTCAATCCTACAATCAGCGAACTGGATACCGCTTGGTATACACACTGATTTCAGCATTGCGTCTCCATATCTCAATCTTCTCGATCTTGACCCAAATCAGAAATATGCTTACTTGACTATCTCATCGTCCCAGCAGAAGATTTGTCAAGGTTCTATGGTCGACAACTTGAAGACTCCCAAATCATTAGGCGACGAATACAGTCAGAAGAAGTGAACACGCAGCTGGGCAAGCAGCTGCAGTAAGAGTTCTCGCCAGCCAGGCAGGTGTCGGTCGAAGTGCATGCGCCTGAGCCCTGTCCGGTTGCGACCAGTCAGTGAGGAGAAAAATGCCGATAGAAGTCAGGGTGTCGCCAAACCGAAATCTGTCACACTCGCGCGAGAGAGAGCAATGACTGACAGATGTGTTAGGCGAACCGAAGGCGGCATTGGTAAGCGACCACGTCGGCGACCATCGCGGCGGGTGACCGCAGATAAATCATCCCGCCGATAAGTGCAATATGTCTCATAAACCCCCGACCATATTAACTGAGTGTACGCACCGAGCCTGACCACTAACTGGGTCGCCAGCCCCGCTCAGTTACGATACCGTATCCTCATTAAGTGAACCGATAAGGATGAATCCTTCCTGCTAGGTTTGTGCCTCCAGCCAGTTGTAATTGCCATGCTTGAACGTAACAATAGTCTAGACGAGGGAAATGGAAACAAACAACGGTACTCACAAAATGATATCGGGGGAGGAGGGCAAAAGCAATGAAATCAATCATTAGTAGGAGGATATGATCAGTTGTCAGAATAACATTGCCGACATAGACAAGAGAGACTGGGGCGGCCATTGCTGGCTTATCGGCAGTCGTCAGCCAGCCATACCCAACCCCGAGATGTGAAACCCCTGGGACTCAATCCGGTGACCTGTTGGTTAGAAGTCTAACACCCTAACCACTGAGCCACGGGTTCTTTGTCCTGTTTACATATATACGATCCCAACCGACAGGGCCATAGGGAGAGCCCTAACGCACAGCGGGATTAGTTAATTCCGTAATGTGATCGTGAGCGTCCGCCTACTATAATCAGTAGTTCTTTACATATGTTTAAAACTCTGGGGGACTGGCACGAAACTTCAATTCGACAGATTCGGGCAGCAGCTTGGTCAATTGTGATTCGGTTCAGATAGTGAACCAAAAAGTCCTTGAAAGCAGGGGCTACTCAGAATCCGTCGAAAGAATGAAGGATCATTATATTTTATTAAAAAAAATACTAGGCAGTCCAAAAAAGGCGTTTGCTGGCATGCTCAGGTATGTGGTATCCCTCAGAGAGTGCCTTTCACAGAATACTAGAGAAATACCACGGTAGGGGACACTCACCGATCGTTGTTACGGAATTCACTCGTTCCGCTGTGCCCTACGGGCTCTCTCTCAAGCCCAACCAACAGCCGCACGGCGGCGCATGATATAGGCAGGACAACGGGCCCGTGGCCCAGTGGTTAGAGGCGTTGGAATCCTAACTAACAGGTCGCGAGTTCGAGCCCCAGGTGTTCCACACTTCGTGGGTATGACTGGCTGACGACGGCTAGTGAGCCAGAAATGGCCATTCCGGTCGCCCTTGTCTTCATCGGTAATGACATATTAGAGAAATACAGCTTTCGGTCATCTCTTCTTCCTCTACTGAGGGAATTTTAATTCAAAGCTCGGATAGACGAGAGGAACTACTTTTTTTTCGAAGGGGCTCTTTTTGGGTTATCCGTACCATGTGCCGTTTTGCTTTTGTTTGAAGACAGATGATCCGAAGGTCATAGCATGATCTGATACTATGAAAATGAAAATAATAAAACGTATCGTTTTCGATCATAGTGTCTCAGGCGGGACTCAATTAATTTATCTCCCTTTCAGACAACCTTGCTCCTAACTGTTACAACACCATATGGTTCTTGTGTTAGACCATTTTGGAACAGGTGGCCAGGTACTGGTTCAGCAGAATGGATCGTTCCACAGGATGCTTATTTAGTGCACGACTACTTCGGCGAGATCTTCCCCGACCAACAGATTGATTGAGGAATGTCAGGGGAGTGTACATGCATGACCCCCGGACGTATCGCGCTAGGTTTCCTCCGCTAAGGTCACGTGAAATACAGAGTTTACAGGGCTAGAACCAAACCAGGGAAGTAGTTGTGACAGACCATCTTTAGAATGTGCACTGAAAGTACTACGGACTCGTGGGACCGTGTGACTCAACCATGTTTGAGAAGGACTTCAGTTTTCAGGTAAATTCCTAGTTGGGTACGGATGTGTGAACCCTTCCACGCTCTCCCCCTTCCCCCCTTAAACTATGGGGCAAGGTCACTTGTAATGTGGAAATGGTAATAGGGGGTTATAAGGGGACTAAACACAATGTTCTTAAATATATAAAAGGCCAAGATTTCACATGCGATGTGTGGAGATGCTTCAGGGGAGTTTACGCATATCTTTGCCACACTAAAGGCGCAAACAAGGTTTCGAAGGTCTTTTGAATTGAACTTTACATGAGTACCTTACAATGCACTTGTCGTATTTCGTGGTATAGACAGACGTGTTTATTTTACCTATACTTTTATCCATCGCCCCAAAATTAGTTGATACCGGAAATGACTGCTATGGGGACGCTACCA
>CACRXP010000054.1:1730439-1751102 GCA_902702965.1 Spirometra erinaceieuropaei | reverse complement strand
TCAGGATGCCGGCTTTCGAATGAACTCCCCTCCGGCTGCATGCAAAATCCACACTCTGTAAACAATGACTACTTAAATAGCAGTACTTTTTCTTATTGCTTTTCGATGCCCATAAAAGTCCAATTATATTTCATGAAAAACATGTGTAAAAATATTCATTCTTTCGCTTATTTGGTAGAAAATTACGTCTTCTTCCAATTTTATACTCGAAGGAAGGGTATAATTCAGTTTTCAAAAACTTTTCCAAATCCCGAATTATTTTGAGCACGCTCTACCGTAACACTTGGATCCAGGTTTTCCAGACTACAAGCCTTATATTTTCCGCGTACGGAAAACCACACATTTCTCTACGGTACTAAAAGGGGACCAAATAGGGTTCATAAAATTTAGCATTGGATTTGATCCATATTGTTAACTTTACAAGCCACATTGGTAAATGCAAAGACATGACGATTTATGAATGGCCATTTCAGAGTATTTAAAAGTCCCACAATTAGAAAATTTTTAAAACCGAATTATGTCCCTCCTTTGAGTATAAAATTAAAAGAATACGTAATTTTCTACCGAATGAGCGGAAGAATGAATATTTTTATGCATGTTTTCCATGAAATACAATTATACTATTAAGGGCATTGAAATTCAATGAGAAAAATTCATGCTACTCAAGTAGTCATTTTTACAGTGTAGATTTTGCATGTAGCCGGAAGGAAATTCATTCGGAAGCCTGCATCCTGAGGTAACTGAAATATTATAGAACTCTGTTGCAGGCTGATTAGTTTTACAACCCGACTTAATTAATCTTTTCGAAACGAAAACGCATGTCGGAATTTCGGTTGACATTTCATGAGTTAGCCTACCTACTGTAGGTAGGAAATAGGAATAGGATACCCCACAATGCGATTGCCTTTGCCCTCAATTCCAGGCGCATAGAAAATCAACGGAAGGTTTCATATAATCTAATTGGTCATTTTTTAAATCGAGTGTGGCCTTTGCTCTCCACTGGACAGAAGTACTTCAAAGGTAGCACTCTGGTGAAACTAGAATACGTTGGGACTATGCTGCACGATAATCAATATTACAATCCTACCTCAGCAATCCTTCCCAATCGAAAAACTATTTTAAAACTTTCCATAGGCCAACACAAGAATAGAAGCAGTCAAAGACGGTGTAAGTGATTAGACAAAAATGAAGTCAGCACGTCGGAGGAAAGACGTCAGGTTTTTGTGCTCCGTAGCCATCAAAAATATAGTTTGTTCCACCGCTTGCCACATAGAGTTTGAAAACTTGTCGATGGAAGCAAACAGGCGAATTACAGAAAGCGGTCCAGAAGACGAAGATGCGATCAATTGAGCAAGAGATTTATTGGCCTGACGTTCCGGATTCTCACTCGAACCCATCATCTGCGACTGTCTCTGATGATGGGTTCGTGTGAGAATATGAAACGTCAGGCCATTAAATTACTTGTTTCAGTGATCGCATCTTCGTCTTCTGAGTTTGAAAATTTACTCAAAAGACCATACTGAGGCCAAGCTAGGGAAACGTAGAGGCACTGTCCGCGAAACCGGCTATCCAAACCTACGCAGCTTAAACAACGACCTTGTGGTGAGGTACCTGAATAATTTACCCTTGACAATTTAGTCCCATTTTCTTTGACCGCATTGTTTGTTTGAATGTGGCGAGAAACCACACACCTGTACAACCCGCCTTGCTAGCGTGCTCCGCCGTCGTGCTCTATTGTTAAGTTTTCTTAACGTTCAAAATCTCTATATTATTCATTGCCTCGTCTTTACTTGATGCCTTAAGGCTAGGGGCTCGTGAGATATAACTCGTTAGTTCGTGAGAACATTACGATACACGACAACCTCTCAGGCAGAAAGGAGGGCTCGCTTTACAGATCCGTATTTGCACGGCAGTCCAGTGAGGAGACTTCTAACTCAGGGTATTTTCCAAATTTTAGTAGATGTTAAAGTACAAGAAACTCAGTAAGATGGCAGAAGACTGGTCAAACGCCGCAACTGTTTATTTTTCCGAGATTTTGAACTCTTGCGGCAGTCCATCGCCAGAGATAACAACAGCAATGGGACAGGCAACAGTTATAGGGAATATTAACCAGCCAGCGATCTGTGACGTAAACATGGTGCTAATTGCTCAGGGCTCTGTTTGCGCTGGCGGCCGATCAATACATCGATTGTCTGAGTTCTCATCTGAGGTCCAGGTTTTAATCAAGTGGCGGCGTGTCTTGCTTCTGGCGTAGATAACTATTCGCGCGGTTAAACTCGTGACCCATTTCGAGGCTGTGGCCGACCACTTGCGATAATCCGTCACCACGTCGCACAGCCAGCTTATGTTCGTGCATGCGCGATTCGAGCGTATGTCCAGTCTGACCTGTGTAATTACAAGGACAGTTTTGACACGGGATGCGATACACTGCCCTCAGACTGCTCCTTTACAGTCAGTCAGTCCTCGATTTTCCGTGACTCTGCTGCGCATGGTGGTTTTACTTAAAAAACTGTTCTCTTCTAACCCGACTCTACGCGTTCAAAGGATTACGACGCTGTCACCACCTATTCCTTTATTGGACGAACAGAAGTAATTTGCACCTGCAAGCTGGACTTCGGGAAGGTGAACCAAGGACGATTAAAAGCTTTACTTTTACGTATCTGGCGCGATTGCCGTAAAAGCGTTTCAGGTTGTATTTATTATGACGACGGGTAATCAAAATTTTTTGCTTTGGCACCTATTCTTAGGATCGATAGGCGATGACCAGCTGTCTACAGAGATAGATTATATGCAGTACGTGACCTATCTCATGAAATCTGATAACGGAAACTGATTAGAAAATTTTTGGACGCCTTTAACGTGGCGCATTTTGTTCGTTCACCCACATCCTTCAATGAAATGTCCTTTTCTTATTCAGAAATTGTGTTTGCTTAATTATATCAAGTGAACTATCAGTAACATTTTAGCGAAAATGGACGTTGCAAGATATTCGTGCCATTTCCTATGCTAATACATGTCCTAGACTCAACTTACGCATCTGAACAACTTCTCAATTTAAAAGATAGTAATTTAACCTCGAGAGTTTTAATAAACAGATTTAGCCAGACTGGAAATTTTATTTTATGTCTGATGTTGACCATGGTTATCAATCTCCTAACAAAAAGGTTATTTTAAGAAAATCAGGTGTTTTATCAATTCCTTTATGTCAAATTAGCAGATCTGTGCGAATCGGTACCCTAAAGTGCAATAATAACGCAGATGGAGATTCCTTCGTTTAAGTGGGCTAAAATTGTTTTGCCGTTTGGAAAATTCTGCCTGATGCCACATAGATGACCACCACGGAATGGTCATTTCCAACTTTAAACATATGATACACTACTCTTCTAGTATTTTAGCGTTTGTGCATACCTTTTTGAGAAATAGAACAAACAAAACATTTTTAGTTTCATCAAAATATCAGTATTTGTATGGGCGCTCTGCCGTGCATTCGGAATCGAAGAACGGAGTCTAAAAGCAATCAAAAGCAGTGGATATGGCCTCAATATATAGAGGAAGGCATGTTCTTGCGTTTACGGTAAAAAAATATTAGTATTCCTCAGAAACGTGAAAGAAACTGTCAAAAGTGTCAAATTTTTACTTGGCCTCGCCGTGCAAAAATGCAAATTACACAGAGATCCGTCGACGGAGTGCAGTAATAAAGCACTTCTTAAAGAGGTAACTTATTAAGAAAAGTTTTCTTATAGATGCAAGGCAAATTCGTTGGTGACTTTCGTTGTGGACAGTCATTTTTTTCGAAAATGAAGTTTGATGTTTGAATGAGTCTTCAAAGGTGATCCAAACGACTATCTTCGTGAAAAGGAGCGCCTGAACACTCACTAATTTGGTAAATGCCTTCAAGAACGATCTTATTTTAAAGTTATCAACAGACAGGTAATTCAGAATCTGTCTTTATGGGCGATCGGATGAGAACACTGAACATCATGAAGTATTCAGCAACATTTGGAGGCCGATCTGAAACTCAACGTAATCCAAAACGAACGAGAAGTGTAAATTAATTTAACGGGAGAAAAGTTCTCTCTATAAACACAAAATGGTATTTTTACGATCACGCCTGTGAGTTCTATTGAAATTTATTAGGCACCGACCGGCCTCATGGCATGTCACCTTATGAAAACATTTGATTCTACGACGTCCCCATCGGCGAAATGAGGCAAAATCCAGCTGCTCTTGTTGAATCCCATCTCATTTAACCCCAAATCGTTAATGAAATTATGCAACATTGGAAAACTTTTTGAAATCTACACCCAGAATGTAGGCAGTTGACAAACCGTGATATATGAAGTAACACTACTTATTAAACGATATTTAGGTGTAAACTTCACTGAAACGGTGTTTTTAGACGTGATTTTATGTCTACCTTTATATTTACTACGTGTTTGGTATGAGAATACATTCTTTACATCGAAAAACGAACTTTACTTAATTAGAGCCATTTTTGACGTTTTCGGGATAGTGCGCTTTTCAAAGTAAATCGACATTTCTAAACAACGCAACACTGCCTATAATATTTCTTTTATGTATTTAATTCTTTTAGACTTGTACTTAATTAACATGGACATTTGACTCATGAAATGGTGTCGGTTTGCGAGTGATTGGCAATCATTCGTAGATTTTGACACATTTCATGAGTTAGGTCACGCACTGTACTCCGAGTAACTTCTTGCATACCCTGCAAATGCCATGGCCCACAACCAACAGTCTGACATTCGCATGCGGACTAAAAGCAGGTCACTTACCCGAAGCAGTTCTTCAATTAAATTCTCCGTCGCCCTTCCCCTTCGTAATTCAATCTACTCAGGCTGTTAAGACCCGACCACCTGACAACTTTCTGTCTGCCTTTCTTTTCAGCCTTTGTCTTACTCAATTGCCTTAATGAGGATTTATTGAGTAATTACTTTTGTCCAACATCCGATTCTCCGAATTATTCAGTAGGACTTTTAACAGACCCAAGTTCAGCGCAGAAACCCGTTACTTCGGTAAGTGCGTTCAATGAGGCCTATCTTGACTGATTGTGGTTGGTTCTTCTGGAAACTAATTAGGAGTAGAGGAAGGGGTGCAGAGTCAGTTCCTCTCATGAAACTAGACTGATGGTTTAATTGAATGTGGTGCATGTTCCATCATTCCTCACTGTTTGCATGTGGTAAAATCTGTCAATCCTTCAAATGACCCTTCAAATTCCAATCGGGCAACGGTGGGGAGAAGGACTCCAGGCATCTGTCGCATGCAAATAACTGACTACTTTACTTGTTTAATTGGGTCGTAGGTTGTTCTCTACTGCTCTGCACATGAAGTTTGCGTTCGACTTCGCCCTTCCGCTTTTGTTTTTTTCGTGGACGGTGCGCTACTTTTTGGCTCAGAGAGTTGAGAGTCGATCGTATTGCCTTCACCCCCCATCGTAGACGTTACTTCTCACCTTAGCATTACCTATCATGTACTATGCACAGAGCGTTGAGAAACGATCGTATCGCTTCGTTTCTCCCTCGCAGACGTTTCTTTTCCATTTGCCATTCATTTCCATGACCTTAGCTCAGAGAGTTGAGAAGCGATCGTATTGATGGTTGCAGATTCTTCGGGTCCTTCATCCCACCGTTGCCTCCAACCGAAGTTAAAACAACCCGCTATTCACTCTCTTAGACACCACTTCGTAAAATAAATCAATCGAAAGTCATTTCATAAGTGGAGAAAAAGGTCGGTTGAGCATCGGAATCGCTAGTTTGCTGTTCCGAGTTCTCTAACTCGTAAATAAGTCTCTCATAAGAGTTGAGAGGGGCAACAGAACAAATGACAGTTAAAGGGTATAGTAGCCAATAAACAACCAGTTCCACAAGTCTGTAGGTGGTTGCGCAGATCTGTGAAATCCGGCGGGTGCCTTTGTTAAGCCCAGTCGGTATGTCTGTTTTCAAACCGCTAACAGATCACCACACTCATCTTCCCGTGATACGTAAGGCATAAGTTGGAGTTGTTAACACTTATCTTATAGGTTTTTTGGTAGGTTTCAATGATTAATTTCATCCGATTAAAAAAACCTCGCCTTCCTCTATGAGGGTTCAACTCACAACGAAAAGGTCAAGGTTTGTGTACAACCAGCCCCCCCTCCACCTGAGCTAAGAGGTCCTGAACACCAGTTGTGAGTTGGATCACATTTGAGTCAAGTTACCCACCCAGCCTACTGCGGCATATGGTATTCACCAACTCTGAAACAGCAATCTGAGTGTCCATGCAGAATTTCCGAAAAGATCAACCCGGAATCCATCAGGTGTCTACAGACCCACTTAATTAATAGGTTTTTGGGTGATTTAAATAATTTGTTGATCTAACCCGCTTTTGAAGTAGTCGGTGTCATGCTTTTGTGGGTTCGGATCCCACCGAGACTGTTGAGTTTTCCGGCTGCGCAAACTCCCATTTCCCCACTGCCTCCCCTTACTAAGTCTCATAGTCATTATCCCCTGCTTAAATTGCATGCAGAGAGGGCGACATGGATGCGCAACCCAAATCAAGGCCAATGTGCCCTCTGGGTGTCTAACTTTTGGAGACTAATTTCTATTCCGTCGCATCCACTATACGTCTCACGCGACTGCTATCTACTTGGCGAAATTGAAGATTACCCTCTTGCCTTTGAATACAGCTCTTCCATGGCGTTAATAGCTTTAGGCGCCTTTTCGACTTTGTGGTCGCGTTAACGTCTGGAGACAGGCAATCGCAAACGACAATGTTCACTGCTACCCCATGGGGTGGTCCGACAGTGACTAGCGCGTGCATCTGTTTGCAATGAAGCGGACTTGTGCTGCCTCTGTCTCACTCCCTCCTCGCTCACATATTTTGCTACGTAAGCAAGACTTGAGGTGGACAGGGAAGTAGTGGCCGACAGAGCTGAGCAAGCCGTCTACGCGTGCCACACATGATCTGGCCAACGCAGGATTAGCCAAACCTCCAGTGAAACACTGGGACGGATCGATCCCATCTGAATGAAAGTGCTGCAGAGGGAGGCCAGACTGACGAGGAACCACTTCAGCTTAACTTTCAGTACTACACTCGACCACTCCACACTCACCATGTCCAAACTATAATTGGTTGAGGATGACATGAAGGCTTGTACCCACTAGGTCCACTTTTTCTAACATGTCAGAAAAGTATTCTTAGCTGGTCGGCACACGTAAAATTTTGGAAAGTTTTGTAGTACCACCAAGCGCTCTTCTTTGTATGACTGGATAATATGCTTTGACAAAGTGTGTCGTCAGATAAGTGCAGAGTGCTCGTTCAAACTGACACCTTTATATCGGATTTTGGCGAGGTTTGGTTCTGAAGCCCCACATAACTGATACCATATGGTTAACTTTCTAAGGAAATTTTAGTCGAATGTGATTTGGTACCCCCACCTGAAGTAAACAAACACCAGCCCCCTGTAATACGCGACTGGTGGTAATAGGGGTTTTTACAAGTGTGGCCGGGGAACACACAGGCGACGAGGTCAAGTAGTTGTACGCAAAAGAAAAGCAATTGGGAGTGCGTGGTTGTGCTTTGAATGGCTGAGAAATAGTAGCACTAACCCCTAACCATAACCCCAACCCCTAACTATAGCCCCTTATCCGAGACCGCAATCGTTAACCATAAACTTTAACCCTAACCATAACTCCTAACCCTAAGCCTTAACCCCAAACCCAACAGTATCGTGTTCATCAGGTGGGGCTACCAAACCACATCTTACCAAAATTTTGGTGGATGCGAACAGGCCGACTTTACAAATTTCACGTGTTCACATATTCTCTAGCTCTTTAATCCAGTGAGTAACTGTGCCACGGGGGAAGGAGTGCATATACGCCAGCCTCGGTTACTTCAGGTATCAGTTCACGCACGCTTCCCTGCGCGGGCTTCGAACCCTGCTTACGCCCTCTTTATTATCTTTATCCAGCGAGCGGCTACATAGGCTTGCTAATGAAACTGTTCGAGCGGACTAGAACTCCTTCGGTTCCAATACAATGGCCATGCACCGCGAACTACCATGCGGTCCCCTCCGTTGCCTTCCAGGTGTGATTGCACCTTCTTTATCTTACTAATCCAGCGAGTGGTTATATGGCGGGGAGAATGTGTACACGCCGCCTTCACGCGCTAACCTGCGCGTGCTTCTGGCTCTACTTGCTGTCTCTTTCCTTTCTTAATCCAACAAGTGGCTAGGTTAGGTATGTTAACTAACACTGTTTTAGTAAGCCAACCAGATGGTATCAATCAAATGGAGCTGCAGAACGAAACGTCATCCGGATTTCTTGTGAAAAGAAGCTGAACAAGGGAAAGTGCTTGCACTGTTGGATCTGTAGGCACTTTCCTGAAAGCTCTACTATGCTTGCCGGAAAAAAGTTAAATTGCCACGCCTGTCGAAGTCAAGTATATCGCGAATGGGCCGAATTTGCAAAGGCAACAGAGGACCTTTGAGGTGGGTGGATTTCGTTATGCTTGCACAGAAACAGTTTACAGAAACCAAACTTATTGCAAATGGCGATTGTGACGGCGACTGCGGTTGTTTCGTACATTTTCAGGCTTGATTGACATTTAAGCTCACTCGTTTTTACTTGTAACCGGATACGACATTGCCAGCAGAGGTGAAGGAAGTCGTGTTATCCAAGTATAGAGGGGGCTTTTGCAAGAAGTCATAGTTACCAATTCTTTCGGTAGCCTTGCTTACTTATTGTGAATTCCTCTTTAAATATTTTAATTCATGCCTTTTTGTCTGCGAAATTCACCCTATATGCCGTATGCCCGGCTAAGCTTTAGCAGCTATGCTCAACCATGCGAAGCGATTCTGCCTTGCAGGGACTGAAACGGCGTCTTTGACCAGGTCGTCCGGATTCGGCCATTGGGGCAGATGGAGCGTTTTGTGCTTTTTTGAATTCCTTACCACAGGTCTATTAACAATTAAATGCCCCTCATAGGAGTTTCCCCTGCTTTTCAGCCCTTTACATTGATACTTCAATTGAAGATCCGGAAGAATCTCCCAATTAGTCAGCATAGACTAGAACAGGGTTGAATACGAGAATACTGGCATCACGTACTACAAGTGCTCTCGTGCTGAATTCTAGAAAAACACCTATACCGTGTCCTCACTTTAAGCCTCAACTTAACATTAACTCCTACAGTAATCACCTGGCCCTAGTCATAAGCTCCCCGGAGTTTAAGGCAAGGGCTTCGTGTTACCATGGCCAGCCTTGAGTAGATTAGATGTTAAGCGTGCCGAACCGACTGCACTGCCTGCCGATTTGATCGTCTATGAATTGAATGTTCGAATGCTGAATTACAGCTATGTTGGTCAGTACCTATGCACGCGCCCACGCACACACCTCTGCAACAGCGAGCCTTCTAAGCAAAGTAGCTATTAGTTGGAATTCTGAGGTTCGTTTTAGACTAGAAAGGATTACTTAGGTAAGGTTTTGAAAGTGACGAGTAAGTCGCAGATTCTCAAGATATCTCAGTCCCACACAAATTTTGGCGTTTGAATGTGCTTTTTGCCAGAGGCCTGCAACGATCATGCATCGAAAAAAGTGACTACTTACATCGATTTTCGATGTCCATAAAAATTCATTTTTTCCCGAAAAAGTGCATAAGATCTCCTTTATTTTATTTCTTTTCTAGCAGATTACGTCATTTTGAAGTGTCATACTCGAAGAAAATGCAACTGTCGGTCTAGGAAAAGGTTTTGTAAATGAACGGTTTCGTCAGACCCGACTTGCTGTCGCACTTGCGTTTAGTGTTCTCAAACTACAGGCTGTATACTTTCCATCTAAGCAAAGTCATATGTGCCTCTATGGTATTAAAAATATACCGTCTAACGCTCATAAAGGTCTGCAGCGATTGCGGACCGTGTTGTGTGCTTTATAAGGCGCATTTAAATGGACATATCACTGCCCTAAAAATCACATAACTAGAAAAAAGTTTCTAATAAGAAAGACAGCACTTCGTCAGGGATAAAATATAAAAGACCTCCGAAATGCTCCTATATGAGTACAGGCAAATTTTTTTTCGTGTAGATCTTCTATAAAATATATATTTAATTTATAACTGCATCGACAGTTAATAGCAGAAATCCATACTGCCTAAGCAGCCATATTTATCTACGAGTTTCAGTTTAAGCAGGGGACTCCAAAGGAATGCATTCAAAAGCCGGCATCATGGCGCGAATGAAGCATGTTCCGCGATAGACAAGCTTACAACCCAACCCAAGTAATCCTTCCTAGGCAAAAACATTTCGTAATTTCTGTTAACATTTCATGTGATAGCCCTCTTGCTGGAGATAACAGGGTGAAATTAGGTTTTTAAAACTTTGTGTCCACCAAAGTCGTTATCTTAGAACAGCCGAGAAAAACGTTGATTACTAGTCCTCACCACCCTTGTCTCCATCACATGTCTGTCCTCCAGAAATTTTCATTTTAGGTCTCGAGAGCCATCGACAGCGAAGACAGACAGTTGCTGCCTTTCGATCCCTATAATTGCTGAACATGATTTTACTTTGTAATACTGGTGGAAAGAGCTATTCGAGACTTAAGAAAATATTCGAGTCACACAGACCATCGACTCTGCTCGAGGCTGCAACGCAATGAGATTTCTTGCAAAATGTGCAAGCAGAATGCAAAAAATCGTAGAAAAGTAGCGTTTAAAGGCGAAGAAATAGTAAATAATGTCGACCCTAATAAAACAGATGGTTCCGTCATAAGAAGTTATTCATAAAAGTACTTTTTCGGCAGGAGTTCATGCTCAAAGTATTGAGTAGTACGTAGGACGTATTTATTGTAACCTGCTAAGTCCCTTACTTTGATGAAATAGCCTGAGAGAATTCTATTAAGGAAAGATCGCCTCAAAACACTGGAAAATGACCTGGCGGAGTGAGGACAGACTGTAGGCGCGGCGACGATGTAGAAATAAAAAACGACAAAACTTTAGGCATACAATACAAAGTAAAACAGGAGTCAAACTTGTCCGAATTCTAGTTTTGTTCCTTTTGACCCGGAAAAAAACTGTTAACTGAATCCGAAAACCAAACTGCGCTCACCGTTAGAATAGATTGATCTACACTGTAGCGGCCGAAGATGTCAAAGGTAGCACACAACCACGTAGCGAAGTACCGGAAAGAGATCCTGACTAACGTTGATCTGAATGCGATTTTTAGTGGGTCACGATACTCATCCGTACATAAAGGAAGAAGGAACGACAAGTGGGCGAGAAGATATAATGAACAGAAAAGGGAATTTGAAAGGCCTATAATCATAGTTAAAAGTACAAGCAGGACGAGTTACAACTGTTGAGTAACCTGTCGGGGTGGAGAGGCGATACAAACATGCCAGCTATTAAACCGGTGGGGAACGCAGCGCTGTAGGCAACTGCAGGGAGGGGCCGAAGGAGGTGCCTGCGTAGAGAGAAAGAGAACGGTACAAGCGTCACGATACGATGTGGGAAAAGAGGTCGGCGGAAGTCAGAGGAAGGGGCACCGGTCATCTTCACCAGCACGCGGTTACGCCGTCTCCATCCTAGGTCCGCGCGCCAAAAAGTGTCACACCACTCAAACATCCCTGTTCAGATCAAGGGAAGTTACAACACGTCCGATACCACAGCCTGAATTCCTGGACTCTGTATGCGATTAAAACCTTCATTGCTATGGGAGGGGGAGCAGGTGCTTGAGTGTAACGAACCTCTTACGACCGTCTTCCCGCGCGTAAACTGTACGACAGGGCATAGGGTGGGCAATCAGTTATTTGGCAGAGAAGCCTTCTAAATGTCGTGCAACATGATGGAGTCTAGGTTAGGTCGGATGCAGGGACTTGAGATAATGGCGTATCATAGGTCTGATGTTCATCCGCCCATCGTGCTTGAAGAACTGAATATGGGTGACTCCGCTTGGCTGTGGAGCACCGGCCAGCAGTCAGCGCAGGCGGTCTTAAAGACGAGGGCGACTGGAGGAGTCATTTTTGCTT
Organism: Spirometra erinaceieuropaei; assembly: GCA_902702965.1. Taxonomy (NCBI): domain Eukaryota; kingdom Metazoa; phylum Platyhelminthes; class Cestoda; order Diphyllobothriidea; family Diphyllobothriidae; genus Spirometra; species Spirometra erinaceieuropaei. Next base: position 1,739,088 of record CACRXP010000054.1, on the reverse strand, counting down.
AATCTGCAGGCCACAGCTCCGAAAGCGAAACAGAACCGCCCATACTCCGTCCTGTAACCGGGCTAGACCACTGAGTGCCCTCATTATGTGCCTCTGGAAATTCCCCACTGCAGTTGACAGCCCTTAAGTCTCTGACTTAGTGGTAAGCACACTAAATATCGTGTTTCTTCTGTCGGTCATTAGTTAACGACTGGCTGACATAACAAATATAATAACGGATGACCATCCCAGTCGTTGGTGCTTTTTCCATTAATAGTTGTTTTGTGGCAGAAAGCCCGTTTCCGTTTGGCAATTCAATACGGCGACGGTTTTTTTGTGATTTAGTAAGTGAGGACAAAATCACAGGAAGTCAGCAGGCGATTCTGCAGTCAAGGCATGAAGCTCCGATATCGGGCATAAAACTGCCTGTCATATTTGTACTGACCCCTTCTAAAAGAAAAAAATGAATAAAATAATTTCCTGTTGCCCTAGCAACTATTTCATATTGGTAACTCTTCCGGACACTGGAATAGGCCACGGAATTAAGAGAGACGAGTAAATTTTTTAATTTACACAGGAACATTTTAATGCAACACCGCCATATAATTATTGATCTCGCCTTGGATGTCAAAACTGCGCTAGAAGCCATGCACCACTCTCACGCATCTCCCCCATCAACCGAGTTCCAGGCACAGAAATCGAATTTTTACATCATTCTCTACGAGACGGCGTGGAGTTAACATGCCATAAGAACCGTACACTCTACCAGGGTACGATTTGCGAACTGCAAACCCCTTAGATATTCTCAGCCACCGGCTAAATTGAATAGTTCCAATCTCTAGATACTGAAAACTAATTTGCATTTCTAGACGTCAAGTCGATTAGACCAGTAGTGTGAAAGTGCGTTCTTCCCCAAAAAGAGTGGTATGGAAAATTTGCATAGGGACTCACATTCACTAGTGAAGGGCTACGATAATTCGAATATTTATGCGATGATTCCTAATTGAAATTTGGCTAGAAAAATATGCCTGTGAGTAGAAGATACTCACGCGACAGCAATAAACATTAATTCAAAGCAAGCATAGACAGCAGAATTTATTGGAACCAGTAAATTTCGCGACGACTTATCAACTGCAGCTTGTCGTTGCATAACACAAATAACAGGTGAAAAAGATACAGAGGTTTGAACTTCCACAGAGAAAATCAATGTAAAACAGCAAGGTCATCGTATACTGCACGTAGACTAATCAATAAAATGGTAACTTCAAAACGCAACATAGGAAAGAAAATGGGAAGGTAATACGCCGAGGGATTTCGTAAATCAAAAGGGCTCAGGTCTATTAGGGCAAGTTGAGGTTGATCACGTGGTCTAACTGTTTACATAGGTTTGTTTCTCCCGCCGTATGTAGGCTGCCTCCAGGTAGTGCAGTAACCGAGTTGTTCGTGCTCGAACTAACACTAGAAAAGACGTTTTGGGGTCAACCGAATGACCGCTATCAAGGAGGTGCTTTGTAATAGAAGACCGTGGAAACTTATTCTCCTGCTTTAGAAGCCATTTAGGTAGGTGCTCAACTGACCTGGCTGCCAATTGCCTTTGCGTTCGCCCAATGAACTCGCATCCACAAGTGCATGTAAATTCGTAAACGCAATTTGACGTGGCGTGCAACTGAAAGGCATCTTTGCCCGTGGAACTTTGATTGACTTAGTATTGCTGCAGAAGATGAGTTCAGCTGAGTTGTATGTTCTTTCATTGGCGTATCTTAATAGCCGCTTGATGGTATTTGAGATGTTGTCGCCCTTAAAGGGTAAAGATATTACAACAGGCTTTTTCGGAACTGATTGCTCCGTCAATTTTGGTCGTAAAGTGTTGCTATACGTTTCGATGTATCGTGTTGGATATCCCCGTTTAAGCAGGGATGTTTTGAGGCAAAAAAGTTTATCATTCAGCATTTCAATAGAGCAAATGTTTCTTGCTGTTTGGAATAGAGTGTAAACCAAATTTCGCTTTCGTTGTATCGACACAAAGCTCAAGAAATGCAGGTAGTGACCTTTCCATGTATCATTGTGGAAAACAGATCGCCTTATTGAACCATCTTCCTGTTTAGTCACGAGGACATCCAGGAAAGAAAGCTTGTTGCACTGCTCCTTTTCAATTGTGAATTTAATCTTAAGATGGAGACTATTCATGGCAACGAGTAGGTCTTCGGCTTCCTCGTCGTTATCAGCAGTAGCAAAAATGTCGTCTACGTATCTTTTGTACAGTGTTTTCATATTCAATTTTGCTGACGACTTTTCTTCTAAGTGACCCATAAAGATGTCGGCAATGGTTGAACCAAGCGGACTACCCATTGCCACTCCATCAATTTGTCTGTATAGCTGTCCATTAAACAGAAAATGAAGGTTTTTTGTGCAAAGTTTAAACAGGTCACGCAATATTTCGGGTGAAAGGCGGGTTTCAGACGCATGGGCGCATATGAGATCGATTGTCTCATCCAGTGGTACATTTGTGAATAGTGATACAACGTCCGAGAATAACATGCTTTTGTTGGAAATGTTTTGATGCCTTATTTCTTCAATAAAATGGAAACTGTCTTTTATTGTGTAAGTCGAAAATAGGTGTCGTATTGGTTCACATTCATTGACAAGCCATTGTGCTAGTCTGTGTTATGGTGAATTAGACATAGACAGAACTGGTTGTAGAGGTCTGTCCTTTTTATGCGTTTTTGGCAATCCATATAGTCTGGGAACACATGTGCCCCTCGGTTTCAGGGATCGCGCGGTTTTAGCATCAATCAGCTTTTGTCCAGCAATTGTGTAATTATTTTCCGGGCGGATTCTTCCATTGCCTTAGTTTCATCTTTCACTGGCGTTTCGATACGAAATTTACTAGGATCGACCATTAATTTCTTTAATACAAACTACTGGTTGAAACTCCAAATAAACCTTAAAAACTGAAAAAGTTGGAGTCTCGAGTGTTCAAGAAATGCAGATACAATAAACTATCAAAACGGATCCAGAAAAGATTTGCATAAAACGACATCGGATGAAAACGCAACAAGTAATCTACCTATCCGACTGACAGTGTTTGTCGATAGGTTAGGCAATTGCTTGATAGCGCCAACATGCTACGCACATAACGAACCTGTCTTCAGATAACAAACATCATGCTGGAATCGCGACAAAAACTACCTTTCATCCCCTCTCATCCCATATGATTTGTGGCAGTGTTCACCTCCAATTTCCTGTCTCTGCTACTATCATCATCATCATCATCATCATCATCATCATCATCATCATCATCATCATCATCATCATCATCATCATCATCATCATCATCATCATCATCATCATCATCATCATCATCATCATCATCATCATCATCACTGTCATTTAATCATGAGGCAACTCACATTATCACAACCAATTAACAGAATACCTGTAGGTACGAAATGGGCACCATCAATGACCTTGCATTCCCAACCACGTCCAGCAGCGCCGTGACATACAGTTTGTATTGTCCGCGATGGGAATAACATCACTGACACTTTTTACTCCTCTCTGTAAAACCTGTTACACCCCGCGTTTTCGAGCACGTGCTAAGCTCGTTTGGCCGCCCCAACCAAAACAGTTCAACGGTGCTAAAGTTAATGCTAACAGCAAATATTTGACAACACGTCTTCACTCTCTCCGTCCTCCTCCGACGCGGAGGTTCACAAACCACATCATCGTTCCTCCTCTTGACTTGCTTAAGCAGCGGACGTGAATATGCTATCGCAGACTGCAGCCACTCACCGATACGTACAAACACTAGCTAGTTTCTTATACTGTCTGTCCCCTTCTACATGCGAGAATCCAATCAGGAAATTTAAAAAAATCATGATTCTTTTTACACTGGAAAAAGAGTGCTTAGAGCAAGTAGCTGAAACCAGTGGCACCAAAAACATCCGGTATTCCATAATGCACAGGACTCAGGCGGCTTCAAGTGCAGCAAATTAGCCACATCATGGTCACCTAAGAGGGTTGGAAAATGAATTTCTTTTGCGCATTTTTGTGTGAATATTACATTGTTTCATGCTAGGACTACCTCGAAAATTCTGCTCAGACGGGGCAATATACCCTGGTTTTTGTCAGTCCTTGGTGTGGAAATACAAAATTGAGGTGTTTTTCTGATATATTCTGACGTGTAAATACACTGTACACCGGGTGAGTGTACAACGTCTTTTGAGTTTTCAAGGTGTGATAACGTTTGCGAGGCTGAGAGTAATCTACTCAAAGTTTGATTATAGGCGACTCAGTGGAGTCCGGTGTCAATTGCGACTTTTGAATTTGGTTAATATTTTGAGTGGAATGATGCATTTCGGTCTAGGAGACTGAAAAGAACATTGCTTCCTCCAAGTATCCAACAAAGACGTAAACCAGGAAGCCTTTAAGAATTTAGTTTAATACTTATTACACATTTTATCTTCCTACATCTTTTCGGGAGTTACCTACAGCTGCATATAACAACATCAGTGAAAGACTGAAATAGCCCAACTACCTTGCTTCTCATTAGAAAAACAGTTTCTAGAAAGAGTTAATGCATATTTTCTACGGCATTCTGTATTCCCTGACGCCACTACTGAGGTCTGTGAACTTTGCTTCCATGTAAACAAAATAAAGCGAAAATTATCAGCCCTTCTCATAAACAGAGACGCGAATTCCGATAAGCATTAAGGTAATTTTCGAATTCCGTGACTGGGGATTAATGCATAGCGATCCTTAAATGAACAGTGTTCGTCTGTTTGCGTGGGCTTTTTGTTTTTTCAACGAATCCTGCAGGCCGATTGCGTAAACTAGCCCTTCTTCCAAATGACGAAGCCTTTCGTCAGTAGAAAATACTTCATAAATTTTGCCCGTAAGCAGCTTATTTTCTGATTGGTTTTCTGAAAAGAATTTCCAGTAAGTAGGGAAGAAATGTCTTAGGAAGCGTTCACGTTACGGTTTCGGCTTTAAAATCTTAGTGTGCATAGAACCGCCTTTTACAATTATTTTTAAAGTCAGGTCTAAAGTCAGTTGAGTGTTTGACCATCTTACTTAACTCGTCCGCTATGTTGGGACGAATTAGCATAACCGTTAACTTACAAAGGTTAGATAAGATCGCGTTAATATTTTAAGATTGTGTCTGTCATCTCCAGGCAAAGTACTCACAAGCAGATCTACGTATTCTGCTACAAATTTAACATGCGTCATCCAGTATAAAGTAAAATGGCATTAGAGCCACCCCCAATAATATCGGATGTAGAAGGTTTGGCCAGCCAATTAAAATATTTTGACAAAATTCAGGGTCCAATTCACAAACCACCGCTTTACTTATCGATTCGGTGCAGGTCATATGGGTTTATTCTATGCGGACTCAAACGACTGTGAGAATGTGAAAACTTACATTTTCCAGTCATAAGGATCTCTTAATAAACTCGATTTTGTATTGCAAAACCTAATAATGAACTCGAATATTTTGCAGCGTGCTCCTAACTAATCTGAACGGAAGACATCACTTATCCTCCAGTGGTTAGGAAAACGAACTAGTGAAATTCCACTTGCTGTGCATCTAATACTTGCAGTTACATAAGTCGTTCACTCCAATGTTCTTTTGGACAAATCGGGTCAAATGAGAACAAAACACAGCATGTAATGCTTCTTTCTGACAGTCCAACTTATTGATTTCATTATTCTGAAATCCTGTAGGAATTAATTAAATATGTCTCCCGGCCAAACTCACACATATTGATTTTTGATATATAACGTACACGAAAATATAGCCTAATTGCTTTTTAAACCGTAAAAGGCACCCCAGTAGACTCAAATATTTTTGATAGATAAGGATAAAAGCTTTCTGCTCGATACGTTTTCCTAAGGAAAGCAAAAGGGCAATTGCTCTTAATAAGAAGTCCGAAAACAGATGCGATTGACGACCTAAAAACGTGCTGACGGAGTTTAGACTAAGCAAAACATCATTTTAGACAAACCATGCAAAAAATCTGAGAAACCTTACTGGTTTTTTTTATCCTCAAGTCCCCAGCCAGAGTCAAACTCGAGATGTTCGAGCAATTAAAACTTGAATCCAAACTCAATGTTTTATGGAACATTAAAATCAAAAGGAGATTGGGGATCATTTTCCACGCATCAAAATTTTTCGAAAGCATGTGCATTACATGGCAGACTATTTCAGCAAAGCTCCTCGTTTTTTTGTATTTCTACACCACTGAATGAAAACAATCAGGGTGTATTGCACCATCAGAGCAGATGTATTTGCTCCAGTTTGCATCGGCACAGACGTCTTGATCATTTTCTGAAGTCTAGCGAAACCTAGGCGTCAGATTGTCCGTCTGAGCCTTTTTGATGTTATGTCTTGTAATCATGCTTATACATCTGCCATCGAATGAGGAAGAAAAAAGAGAACACGCGTAAAGTTGAATACTTTGACAAAATTCAGATTTATTTAAAATTGTCCTCCAGTGGGGCAGCCAATCCGCGCTAACAGTGTGTGTGTGTGCACCGATATGTCGTAAGCAAACTAAGTCTCCAGCCCTAAGTAATATGCATGTAAGGTGCAAAGCGTTCAAGTCATTAACAAGTCTCGCATAACTGGAGGCAAAAGTGAATGTCGCAGAGTTCACAGTTTTAAAAATATCCTGTGACTAAAAATGTAAAAATCATTAAATATTAAGCCATGACATGTTCTTCCAAGTGAAAAAAGCAGAAGGCGGGACTCTACTGGTGTCTTTCCTGTGATCGGACTGCAGATGTCACCCTGATTGGTAGTTAAATATTACAATCTTTTGTACGTGAAGGAAGGAAAAACCAAACTACGCAAAATAGTGTTTTTCAAGGCGATTCCTAGCAACACTTTATTGGGCCAAATGTTTTAGCATAATTCTGCTAATTTGTTGCAACAAAATCCCAATATGACACAAGGTGCCCATAATTCAATTAAGGAGCAAATATTGGTGAATGTTGCAACAGCAGCCGGTTAAGACTTACACAAGCTCTGGTCAAACAATACTGCCGCAGGAAAACATGCAGTATGTGACCTATCTCATGAAAGGTACCGAGATTTATGAAGGATTGCTAATCGCTCCTAAACCAACATGAATGGATGTACTAAAGCTTTGAGATAATAATAAAAGGCTTAAAAAGAACTGTAATTATGAAGGAAATATGAAAATGATGTTCTGCTGCTTAGAATTGCTGACATTGTAAAGGGGTGGCAAATTCCGAAAACGCTAAAGAATCTTTGTAGCGGGGCAAACTTAAGTTTTTGATGGACAGCTTTGCAAAAGACAGCGTACGTATAGCAGCACTAATAGGACGACATTTGAAAATCGTCCTTTAGTTAAGTCGTCACTCAAATTTTCTTTAGGAATAAATGTAATGTCAAGTATGGCACTTATCTGATAGGTACAATTTTAGTATAGGTTCCAACATGGTTTCAAGAGAACCGGCCGTAGTCTTTCATTCCTAAATTATTTAAAAAGCCGTGACTAAGGCAAACAGGCTTTCGATTGATTTCGCCGATAGGAGCCTCATAGGAATAAAATGTTTCATAAGGTATCATATTAACAGGTCGGTCAATGATAAATATATTGAAATAAAATTGTCAGGTGGGATCGTAAACCCTCCAACAGGTCTCCTAGTGAGGATTTCTGGTGCTATAATACGATGCGTTTCAGACTGCCTTGAAATAGTGGCGACTACTTCACGATTTTCAGTGTTTTCGGTCGATTGTCCACAAATGTTAATTCAGCTCTATGCGTTTGTTGAAACCTTCAAAATAGGATGCTTCTTGAAGGCATTAATCGAAGAAGTGAGTTCTTAGGCCCTTTTCAAATGAAGATGGCCGCTTTGGCCATATTTGTAGACTTGGCCAAGCAAGAAATCTCCTCGCCCAGAAATATGGACGTCCAGTCAGCAATTAATATGTCTTAGATCAGTTAAAAAACTTTTCCTAATAAGCTTCCTCTTTAAGAAGCGTTTTAACCAGGCAGTTCGCTGACGGATTTCTGGGTAGTTTCCTTTTTTCCAAAGTTTGGTCAAAGCAAAAACTGGGAAGTTTGATGGACTTTTCCACCTCCCTGGAATTAGCGATAACTTTTCTGTTGCAAATGAAAGACCTCATAGTTCCCTTTATATTGAAGGGTTTTCAGTATATTTGTTTGCTTTTAGACTCCGCTCTAATATTGTAAATTTACTAAGGTATTGCAAAAACGGTTAAGCTTCTGCTCTTCCCGTTTCTGAATTGCATATAAGCGGGAACTAGAACATGCAGAAATTGTTATGAAGTATGTTTAAATTTAGTATAACCAATTTGTAGATGACGCTTTCCCGGTAAGATATGGAATATTCGCGACGGACAGGGGAATACCGGAGTGTCTAAACTAAGGCTTGCCAGTAAGAGTTATTACTGTGTTCTAGGACACGAAATCGCAGATTTACAAATCGGACTTTTTAAGATCGATAAGACGTCTGGTTTTTTTAAATAACTTGCTTGCTTACCCTTTGCTTCATTTGATCTACTTAGTGGAAAAATATATTTTCAAGTGCGGCAAGTTCCGTTTGGTAAAACTGTCGAGTCTAGATTGTTCTCTTTTCATTGAAGGACACGCACGGTTTCGTAAACTATGTCCGGGGTAA
>CACRXP010000054.1:1657324-1730184 GCA_902702965.1 Spirometra erinaceieuropaei | reverse complement strand
TTTATGTTCTCGAAACTACAATTTGCATGCCTTCAATGCCAGAACATATAGGACCGTCAATGCTGCCACGGATCTACCATATAGGATTCACAAGATTTTGGGGTGTATGTGTACTATGGTGTACGCTTCATTATGAATATTAATAGAAGGACGGATGCGATGCTATTTAAGTGAACATTTCACGGTATTAAAACTGTTACAATTGTAACTTTCTTGGACAGAAATCGCCTTTTCGACCGCTTAAAGACTAAAGAATGAGTGACTCCGTAATGAATACAAGAAAGGACATTTTTATGCCTACTTTCCGGAAAATATGTTTGGATTTATGAGAGCAACAAAACAACTGAAAAAATACTTAAGCAATCAGATTTTACTGAGTATAGTTTTGACAGACGTCGAAGGTAACTGCATCCAAAAGGTGATATCTCGGTGTGATTGAGAGTGTTTCCCGATGGCTAAGGTTGCAAACCAACCTAATGAATCTTTTCTAATCGAGGTCAAATTTTGAAATCTTGCCTAGCATTTTATGCGATGGTCACTAAAGACATCAAAATATGAAAGCATAAGATGAAGCAACCCTGTTTTAAGATGTGTTCCAGCATTAATCCGAACGTCAAGCTAATGAATTTCCTGCTCCAGCTACGGCGCTTACGTCTCATCGATTGCTTCTCGCGCTCGCATTTTTGCTTGTATGGACGAATAATAAGCCGTTGCACATAAACTATATGTAAAAATATGACCATGGCCTAAATATGGATGAATATGATGGAAGCGTCAGAACTATGAAAGCATTAAATGGACTGGCAGGTCCTCATACGCAGGATGAAAAGATCATCAGATAGTCTCTAGTGTTTTTATAAATGATCGGAAAGCCAGCTTTTGTATCAAAAAGCAAATACAGAATAGTTTACCGACATGTAGCCAAAACCTAGATATGGGTATAATATCCAAAAACAGTGTTCGCATGACGCATCTGAGAGGTGTTTGCTTTATCCGTGGGTGGAACAGTCTGAGTCATCTTTTGAACAACCGGAGATGTCAGCTCTAGGATTCAAGGTGTAGGTTTTGTGTAGAAAGTCAAAGTACAGTTCTACTTGTAGACTTTGCCTGAAGTCATTTCCATTATTTACGCGACTGTTAAAGTCAGACCTAAAAAATTAAGCACGATGACTTGACTTAAAGAACAAAATGCATGTTAGTAAAGGCTTGATTGCGAGAATAATACGATTCTTTATCGTGACGAGAATTATAAGTATTTATGTTCAGAGGCTTGAAGCCCATGGTCAGAAACAACAAGTTAGAATGACGGAAGCCAATGAATGCTAGGTCGCAGAGTTACATCTGTATGGTTTAAGGGCACAGCCGACATTAAATTCGGTAATCTAAGACAAAAGGACACATACGCGAAATTAATCTTATATTTAAAACACCATTAAAGCACATGAGCATCCAAGGATCTATCCGAGCGAAGGACGAGGAGGAGCACGGAAAATTTTAGCAGAAGTTAACATGTTCCTTAAGTAGTTTATACTGAGGATAAATAACTTCTTTTGTTCTGTGTAGAGGAGAAATTTCCATGTGTTTTAGCTCGGAAAATCCGCCACAAATTCCGCCAAATCTTAATGTTTTTTTCTTCTAAAAATATGTCCTCACGTTTGTCGGCCGTCAGACAGTCGCGAATGACAAAGTCCGACCTGAATCTCCCAGCATGGTGTGGGCGTAGGAACGCAACGTACGTGTGAACCAGTTTATTGTGATGGAGAACTTATGTAGCCCCTTCTACGCTCTCTCCTCGACACGGTGAATAGGCAGAGTCTGGACGGTAGGAGGTGGGTCCGGCCGCAGTGACACACAAAACTCGACGTCCTGTCTACGTGTGCCACACACGAACTGGCCCGCCTGGGCACACCGCTACACTCCCTGGTTAACACACAAATAGCAAGAATTTCACATAAAAAGAGGCACCGGGTCGGCCTGAAACCTAAATGGATGGAAGTGCCATAAAGGCTACATTAAGCATCGCAACAGGACTCACTACAGGATCTGAGATAAGGGTGTTCAACTATAGAGAAAGCCGGTATAATCTGTGAAGTATGATGAGGCTGACCTTATGCAATGTTAATATAAATGCCTTATTTTCTTCCATTCAGACTGCAAACACGAATGACAGGCTTCGGTTTTCAGCACGATTTGATTCGACTTTGTACTTTGATACCAATTCCCTGTTTTTTCCGGCGGAGAGATTTAATTTCTTCTGAAAATGTATCGTTTTTGATTTTTAGACTGGAACTAAACAAGAAAGCAAAAATGTCAAAAAATTAATCCTTCGCTATTGGAATAGTCCACGAAAGAATGCTTTCTACGAAAATACGGTTGAATTCATAGGGTCATCGAAAATCGATCGGAAATTCCATAAAGCATAGGTGGCCACGTTTTGTCAAATAAAATTTGGCTGGCGGCAGGGAAAAAGCGCATTCAAAAGACGGCTCACCGGCATGAATGAAATGTCTTGGGATAATGTTGTACGGCAATTTTTAATACAACTCGGCTTAAGTGATTCTTTTCAATCGAAAACACCTTGTAGAATCTCGCTCCACAAACCATGAAATATGTTGACTACTGGAAATTGTCGTCAACAGGACAAAACTAAAACCCGTTTTTTCACATGAAAGATTATAAAAAATTAACATTTTGATATAATGCGTTTTTTATCGTGGAATTTTATTTTAACGCCAATTAATGTGTCTGGTTTGAAACAACCAGGCGTTTTCTCGGATTTCCTTTATGATCCAAAGGACTTGCTGCCAAAAGGCAGGCTCTTTTACAATATACGAATGCTGTTTAAACGCATCAGCATAGAAACAATTTCAGTCAACTCGCATTCATGTCAAAAAAGGTGAGTCCGTATGACTTAAAAGGCTATTTGGCGAGCCTTCTCTTGTTATCAATCAACCGAAGCGTTCAGAGGGTTAATTAACACATTTGGATAATGAAGGAAATCGAAATCCGTCCGTCGCCTCACGCAACTGGGAGGTGAGCAATGTGAGGTAATAATTAGAGGTAGTCAGTATCATTTAATCAGGCGAGGACGAATATTGCGAATGAGCAGTGTCGAGGGAAAAAAGGTGCAAAATTTATGTTGCATATGGATTTTATTGGTCTTTCGTTAAAAGTCTTCGCAATAAGCTGGTCACCATACACGTACTCGGAAAGTAGGTTCTACACCTTCCCATATCTCACCTCGAGGCCAAGCATTTCGTTGCGTCGGTCAATGGACAAAACCGCTTTGCTGACCAAAGGTTATGAATCTGCCAAAGCAAATTATTGCCCTTCTCACATTTCCCTCCACTATATGCTTCTTCAGAGACCACAGTCAGCGTTCTGCTTCAGAGGACTTTCGTGAAGGCGAACGACGCGTGCGCCTGACTTAAAGCGTCTAAGAGAAGTATGGCGTTGCTTTGTACGGCTGTGAGTACAAACATCTTACCCGTAAAACGACCATAGGGTTATAGCTTGTAAGCTGGTCGCTTAGTTAAGTTTCTTCCAGCTTTCGCATGAATTCACAGTCTGAAAGCGAACGAAGCCACGTGCCCATAACAACAATGCGTACTGACCGGAAATAGGAAGTTATGCGGAATGTTATTACCGACAAAGACAAGGGAGACTGTCTCCCTTGTCTTTGTCGGTAATAACATTCTGCCAATTATCATGTGCCGCTGGTTGGGCTCGAGATAGAACCCGTAAGGAATAACGGAACGAGTGAGTTCCGTCAAAACGATCGGTCAGCAATTCCCTACCATAGGAAGTAATGCAACACCATCTTCGCACATGTAGTTGATTACGGGTTACAACGGACTTCTCAAAATTTTTCGTATAACGACTCATAAAGGTAGCAGCAGCAGCAGCAGCAGCAGAAGCGGGCGCAATCAAATTATACGGGCCTGTTCTGTGAGCAAATAAGAACATTCTGCATGCTCAGCATTTACCGTGCACTAAAATAACTTAACCTGCCAACTCAGAGAAATTTTGCGTCTTCTTCCCCTCGACACTGCTCATTCAAAATATTTGTTCTTGCCTGATTAAATGATACTGACTGCCTCTAATTATTACCTCACATTGCTCACCTCCCGGCTGCGTGGGCCGACGGACGGACATCGATTTCCTTCAGTATACAAATGTGTTAATTAACCCTGTAAACATTTCGGCTGATTGATAACAAAAGAAGGCTCGCCAAATAACCTTCTAAGTCATACGCATTCCCCTTTTTTAACACGAATGCAAATCGACTGAAACTATTTCTATGCTGATGCGTTTAAACAGCATTCGTATATTGTGACAGAGCCTGCTCTGTGGCAGCGAGACTTTAAAATAAACTTTTACGATAAAAACGCATTATATTAAAATTGTGATATTTTATAATCCTTCATGTAAAAAGACCGGTTTTAGTTTCGTCGTATTGACGACAATTTCCAGTAGACAGCATATTTCATGAGTTGTTGGGCGAGATCCTGCAAAGTGTTTTCGATTGAAATGGATTCCTTACGCGGGGTTATATTATTGGTTATCCTTCAACCAGTCACGCGAACCGGTGAACCTATTTAGACTATCTTTATTTTTTACACTTGTTATTTAGCTTAGTAGGCATATTATGCAGATTTCGGATGGAAAATCAGCGAAAACAAGCGTGTACTCGCCATGTAGCTTTCAGTATCCGTTTTAGATCTGCGAAGCTGCAAATGTGTACTTTCGCTACTACTTCTCTGTACCAACATCACTAAAGATGCTTTGTTTTCCGCCAACGCATGCGCTCTGCGGAGGGGTATTTTAGGCCTATTAATATATTATTTTAGACCTCCTATTGCCTTCCTATTTTCCCTTATATTTTTATTTCCTTGGTTCTCATCTTTGCGTTCTAAAGACAATCCAAATAGAGAGATTTTCACGTTTTGTGATCTGATACATACTCCTTTGAAAGCAGTCCTGCTAAAATTAATAAGGAAAGGTAGAGAAACCATACAAATGATGTCGAGTGAACTAATCAGTTCTTGTTGTCCTTATTCAATTACTAACCTTTAAAATCAATAAATCCTTCAAGTCGCTTGATTTTTTAACTTGAATTAGCAGAAAAGTCAAAAAACTACTTCTGGAAAAGCCAAAATTTCTTGTCCGAACCATACTTATGCAAACAAGAAAGTAATATACCCTTTTATTTACTAACGCATAGGTCAACAACTTTGGGAAATTATAAACACTTAAAAAAGAACAATATCCTTAAGGGCCACAACAACCTGATTAAGACAGCCACAAGTGATCTCACTGGAGAGTACACCTGCTTTGAAGTTATTTTCTCAGCTTGGGATGAAAGGCGTGTTTTTAAGAAGTAGGCTAGATACAGTGCTATGTTTTGACGGATTTTTGCAGTAAAGTGTTTCTATCGGACCACGAACCGGCCCTTTAATAACAGACTGTCTGCTCAGTACAATGTTTGTTACTTTTTGGCAGTCGCCCCTATTCTTCGCTGCTCTGCGCTACATTTCCCCTCTTCCCTAAAGGCTTTTATTGCCTTTCTTGTAGCCTGGGAATTCTCCAAGACTGCACAAGCAATAAAACGTCCTCTAAGGTCTCGTTATATCACCTTGGTCGAAAAGTGATTTAGCCGTTTGACCACTTGGTCCCTGTGTGTGTGCTTAACCAGCAAACACAGTGGCAGTTACTAATTTAACTCAAAGTGACTGCTGCATCTGAAATGCACTACGCAAAATAAATCGTCCGTCGACAAACGCGCGCGGCAGTTTAATTACATGTCTCCTACACGTGTTTGTGCACAAATTCGTCGCCTCTGCCTGGCCCCCTCCCCCCCCCCCGCGCGGACACAGAGAGGAGGTACAACCGCGGCCGCCTCCTCGCCACTACCATCTGCTCAACACGCATGCCGACAAAACGAATCATCCTAGGCTATTAGGGATGCTCCGAACGCTGAAGAGCATAGTCGGCAGCCTTAGGCAAGTCATGGCGAAATCTACAGAGAAGTTGACCGGCAGCGTTTGTGCGTGCGAAACACGGAGACCTCAACCGCACTACGAGGTCGTATAACTTGGAGATGGGGGGGGGGGTGTACTTTTGCTGAGCCCGAAAGTACTATTTGCGACTTTCATTGTGGTCCTGTAGCAGAAATGGATAAAAATTTGACCGACGATTGCATTCCGAGTTGAGGATTAGATTATTAAAGTGGCAGAAACAAAGCAGCGGGAGATTAAGTGTGTGAATTAAGGACAACGATTAAGTAAAACATGCATGTACAGGACAAGGGACCGAAGGGTTTCGATGTCGGCGATCGTACAGTCAGGGAAGACTGGAAAGCTGTACTCAAGGTTCATAGGTTCATTTTGTCAATGAGTCAGGCATTCCACCAGTTCAATCTCAGGTGCATATTCTACTGGTTTCAGTGACGATATTTGAGGCAACACGAGACTAGCTTGCTTGAGTCAAGCTTAGCAGAACGATGACGCCTACGAAGCTAGAAATGGCCACCCAAGGCTGCTTTATTCTTGTTAATAGTACACATAAATTATTGATTGACAATCACAACGTGACCAACTGCAAAGTCTTTAGATTGGAGCTTCAAACCCCAGAAGACAGAGATACGCTTTACTTCGAAGTTTTCAATAAAAACGGCCGCATATACTATGACCAGTATACAAATGGATAATTGACAAGAGAGTCAGGGAGTTTACAGAAAACTATATAACTATGATGGAGACAGTTGTAGCCTCAGTGTAGGAATTTTGGTATAACTTTCACGTAAAATATTGAGCCAAAGATGAAAATGCGAAACATACATATGCGGAAGCACTGCTAGGGATATGTGGGAAGGCACGAACCATGGTGCGGAAAGCCTCGTAACATTCACAGCTGCAACCACAATAATGCGATGAGAGAAAAAATCCCGTGGCTTTGCGCGAAGCCTTTGCAGACATCATTATTTTAATGTTTTCACAGAGAAAAGCGACTCCATAATAGGATGAGGTTGTAAATTTGGAAAACCAAGTGAACTCGCGAAAATTCCTGATTTGCCCTAACATGGAATCATGTGTACAGTGCTGATAAAAAATCTTAGGAAATAAGGCCATAGTTTCACGTTCAATAGATATCTTCTTTACCGAATATTAATGTTTGCAAAGTATGACGTCATACACATTTTGAGTGAAAAGTACCCATGCAGATATTATCTAGCCAGCCAATAATGTAACATATCAGGTGTATCACACTTTTGGAATTTTCAGCAAGTACGCATTATGTGACCTCGCTCAGGGATCAAAAACCAGGCCGTCGTATTATAGAGGTTTTATGAGTGGGGTCGGACAGCGGAAAGGAGAGCGCAAAAGAAGCGTAAACAATCGGGTAAATGTTGAAGTGCTGTATTGCATTCCTGCGCTAAATTTCACCATGGCTACTTGCAAAAGAACACGTGTATCAGAAACACGATCGCCGAGGAATGATGAGACTATCAAGATATCTGGCAGTGCAAGCGGAAGTTGAGTATTTTTTGCAGTTCTTCTGGTTTGTTGTCGCAAAAGATGTAGATTACATTTTATCTAGTTACGAGAGCGCGGAAGCGTCAGTTCCTTAAAAAGGCGGGGTTCATTACGTCACGATGTCCTGGTTTTCGTTCTCCGGGTGGGGTCTCATACTGCGTCCTTGCCGAATTTTATTATGAAACGTGACTGAAACCCAGGGTCACAACGCCTTCTTTTGCGCGACTGCCTTTCTGCTAGACAACAGCAGACCCGGTGTTCACCGTCCTGTCAAACGATTTGTGCAAGACCGCAAATTTTAACGCCAGCTCCTTTCAACGCCAAGCCCTGATAAAACTGACAATCAACTCCCTGTAGTATAAGTTATAAATTTATTTGCCCGTAATTCTCTCTTTGGTAAGTGCACATAGAGTTTAATGAGGTCAGTAAAATCATTAAGTTATTGCTGATGAAAATAAACACGGGCGTTTTTTGTCCTTCTGAAGAAAATAAAACTTTGACCACATTAATGACCAGAACGTTCTTTCTCAAACATTGCCCGTTATGCAGTCAGTGACTGACCACATGAAGTGCTAACCAAAATTCTGAGATGTGGTTTCGATTAGAAAGGATTACTTGAGCTGAGTTGTAATACTAATTATCACGCAGTACAATTCCATACCATTTTGGATACGAAAAAATGTCGACTTCCGAATAAACTTCCTTCTAATCACCTGCAGAAATCTAACTTAAATAAGGAGGGCTGCTTACGTAGCCCGCATTTTCCCATTGAGTTTTTGGTGTTCTTAAAGTAAAAATAACTTTTGTATCGAGGCGAGCATCGACTGATCGGTCCGCAGATTGACGTGGAGGAGGCTAACTGGGTTACAGCTACTCCGGCCCCAAAGGGGACAATCGTACCGCAAGGCCGCCAGCGGTCAGCCCCCAGGAGGTCAAAGACAATCAGCGCCAAAAGGCCAGGTCGAAGTTCGTGCATCGAGCATTGCTATAATACGAGGCGATTGACAAGGTTGAACAATTCAAGACCAGCAGTAGCAGCAAGCGCGCTGCGCTGATGATGGAAACGAGGAAGTTTCCGAAACTTCAGTAAAAATTCAATTTGGTTCGTCAACTCACCCCTTCTTCCTCTTCGTTTCCACTGGGGTCGGTAAACGCGTTAACATACATATTAAGTTATGGCTGAGGGGCGCTCACCGATCGTTTCTACGGAACGTACTCGTCCCGTTGTGCCTTATGGGATCTCTCTTGAATCCAATCAGCAGCCGCACAGTGGCGCATGATATAGGCAGAATAACGTTACCGACAAAGATAATGGGAACTGAAATGCCCATTTCTGGATCATCAGCCGTCGTCAGCCAATGATATCCAACCCCGAAGTGTGGAACACCTGGGGCTCGAACTTGCGACCTGTCAGTTAGAAGTCCAACGCGTCTAACCACTGAGCCTATATCATGCGCCGCTGTGCGGCTACTGGTTGGGCCGAATCAAGAGCCCGTGAGGCACAACGGGACGAGTGAGCTCCGTAAGAACGATCGCTGAGCGCCCGTCTACCACTGTATATTCCCGATCGCAACCGACAAGACGAGCTCGTGGCTCAGTGGTTAGAGGCGCTGGACTTCTAACTAACAGGTCGCAAGTTCGAGTCTCATATGTTCCGCACTTTGGGGTTGGGTATGACTGGCTGACAACGGCTGATAAGCCAGAAATGGCCATTCCAGTCCCGTTGTCTTTATCTGTAATACTATTCTGCATATATAATTATGCATAAAATACGTGACATAATACTTTCTTATGCTTAGATGGCGACAAACCATGTCGCTTTCAAATTTTATAGTTGGGCGAATGGTATCTTTCAGTTTTACAAAACTTGTAGTTATAAGATTTTTACGACCATGCAATGTCTGCTGAAATTGCATCGCATCTGTTCTTTTACTAATGGTCCTCATAAAGCGTGCGATATGGTCCATATCCATTGCACAATTTTATGAGCCCAATGGAATATCCTTTTATTGGCATAGAGTAATGCATGATTTTTCTTACTCAGAAAGTACACGGCTTGTAGCCAGAAAGCCCTAAACGAGAGTGCAGCGACATGTAGATTGAAGAAAGTTTTCAAAGCCTAAATATACCTCTCCTATAAACATAAAACTTGCGGAAGAATTGATTTTTCGCCAAATTAGTACAAAGTCGAAAGTTTCCTTGTTTGCCTTACTTAATTTCCGAGGAAACTAATGCGCGAACTTGAAGTATCTCTTTCGAAACAGACCTTTTCAGGCACGGTCCGAAGTTTAATATGAATAGTTTAGCTGAAATCCATCAGCAACTGCGGAATAACCGCTTAATCTTCACAAACCGCCAAAAGGCAGCCAACTGTATGGAATTGTGCAATTATTTACCGTACTAACAACACAGATATTAGCTAAAAGCCCAGACATGCGTGTTTCGCCGATCTTATGCCGCTGCCTGACGCAGTTGCGAGGAGTTCGGCTCGTCAGTGGGTCCCCCCGCTTTCCCGTGTGTTTTCTGGTATATGAACTCCAGTTTCAACTTGCCTTGTTTAATTTCCGAGGAAATTAATGCGTGAACTTGGAGTAACTCTTTCGAAACAGACCTTTTTAGGCACGGTCCGACGTTTGTAAGAGTTACTCCAAGTTCGCGCATTAGTTTCTTCGGAAATTAAACAAGGCAAATTGAAACTGGAGTTCATATACCAGAAAACACACGGGAAAGCTTGAGGACCCACTGACGAGCCGAACCCCTCGCAACTGCGTCAGGCAGCGGCATAAGATCGGCGAAACACGCATTTCTGGGTTTTTAGCTAATACTTGTGTTGTTAATACGGTAAAGCATTAAACAATTTCCTTGTTCGTCTTCGTTAATGTGCGTTTGATTTGTTAAGGGCGTTAAAAATCAATTAAAATTGATCGTGCTTTTTAAGCAGCCTATTTGCCGAGTGTGGTTTTCAAAAGAGCCTGAAATGAAGTACATCCAAAGCCAGCACCTGGATATGTCCGAAATATTTTGGGTTTATACGGTTTTGCTAAATAACATTACAAAATCACACTTAAGCTATCCTTCCTTATTGAAAACGCATCTCCGAATAGCTCTTACCATTTCAGTGGATCGGTCACTGTCTGTACGGTCGCTCGGCATGGGACGCATGGGGTGAGTTCAATATCCTCCACCCTTCCTTCCGTCTTATCCGATAGGGAGACTTGGCCAAGGTTATTGGAGACGAGCACAAGGGCGATGGCTGAAGGTTAAATTCATGTCTTTGCGTATCACACACCTGCTACTCCCAGTATGTACATAAATTAGATTTGCGAAAATTCCCATAGCAGTAATCAGAAGACGAGGTAGCGAGCATATGCAGCTTTCGATAAATTCGCGTCGGGCCGGTACAGTTATATGGGAAGGGGGTAGAAGTAGAACATGTCAGCGTGTACATTAATTAGATTGTAAAAATGGGGCGCGCATTTTTAATCAAAGCGAATTACTCTGAAAGGCATATCAGTAGGCAGTCATAGTGGTCTAACCTCCGCCCTATGGAGGATGAATTGTCGTGTCAGTTGACAAACTTTTCAAGTGAGAACTGCTGTCGCGTGGTGCTAACTTAAAAGCGTATCTGTTTTTTGTAGTGGAGATAAAGGGCTCTGGTTTTAAGATGGATTGATCTTATTCTACTGTCTTCTTCACGTTAGAGACAAGCCGACTGCGAATGAGATTGGTCGCAGAGGCAGACGCCTTGTATGGCAGCATGACCGTAGATTTCGAGGGTGTCCACCGTGTGCTCGCCGACAGGGTGAAGGCAAGAACGTTGACTTGGGTGTGAATTGGTTTACAATGATAGTAGACTTGGACAGCATCTATCGCACTCTTCCCTCCCCCCCTGGGCTTGATGTCATGACCAAGTCAAGAAGACCGGAGGCATGAGAGGCCAAAGGTAGTTGGCACGGCCAAAACCCGCAGCTAGGCGTACCACTACACACCCTGCTCCACAACGGACATTGAGCGGGAGTTTCAGCAGCAAGGAGAGCGGGGGATAGCAGGGATTCCAGTTGGCGCGGTGTGAGCCTGCAACTGGGTTCGCCACAATACCCCAAATGCTGGCATTTGTTATGCGTGCGCATTCTCGGTGACGCCTGCCGGACTCCGATGTGGCTTCCGTGTTGGTCGAGCTTATCCATCGCATGGCCCGTTTTAGGGAAACAGAATTAGCTCGCGTTTATTCATAAGGCAACTATGCGGCCCGTCAGGTGCTCCGTCAAATGCAGTAACTTTTGAATATCCTGTTAACAAGGCAGATGTCCACCTGAAAGAAGGAGTACCGACAAAGACAAGGGAGACACTGACATGTCTAATTCGGGGTTGACACCTTCCCTAACCTGATCGTTGCTTGCCGCCACAGCAGACAAAGCAACTGGTTCCTGGCTCATTAGCGGGCTTAATGCTCAGTGACCAAATAAGCCTGGGTTCGAACCCCAATTTACCCATGCCTGAGCTTGTGTACGGCTGGCTGATAACGGCTAACAGACCAGAAACGGTCAACTCAGTCCTCTCCGCACATTCAAGTAGTTTCTGTATGACTGCCAGAAAGGGCTCTGAATTGAGACCTTAGGCGCGATAGGATGAGCCTGTCCTGCAACTTGATCGATGAGAATCCTTTTTACCATAGGTATTGTAAACTTAGTAGGTGGCGTATTTGGTGAAATGTTCGTCGGAAATGGAAAATGCGACTTCTGTTAGAAAGGATTACTTAAATAGGATTGTAGCACTGGCTGTGACGCTACATACTTCGGAGATATTCCTGTGAAGACAGTATGTCGACTTTTTAGTGCGCCTTTTCCCAGACGCATGTAAAAAACAAGCTCGTTGGAATATTATTATTATTTATGTAACATGATTTCCCCCCTGATTTTGGATGCTCGTGCCCGAAAATATTCTTCCCTGCGCTCATTCAGTGACAAACTATATCGACTGGGCATCCTTTTGCTTTAGAAAGTTTTCTGACCCACGAATAAATTTGATTTTAAGCTGCCATCACGCTAGATTCCACGGTTTCCAAACAACAGTTTTTATGTTTTCTTAAAAACCATTTATTGCTGTATTCTACCAGGAAAATATTATGTAGGACTCGTAGAATTTGCAATGAGTGCACACCGCGTTCTCTAAATCACAAGGTGTATTTTTGGACGGAGGGGGTACATTGACATTCGAATGGATATTTCACGCTAAAAAGTTTCACAGTTGCAACTGTATCCAAAGTCGAAAATACCCTGGCGTGACTGAAGTATCTTGGGACAATGATCAGGGTTATAACACCACAATTGCTTCATCTTGATCGAAAAAGCACTTCAGAACTTCGGTTAATTTTTCGTGTGTATTGGTTCTAGGCACCTTCTCGAGTTAATCTAGTCAAAAGGGAATGCAGTTAATTTCAACTGTAGTTAAGACTGATTAAAGATAATATGACATGCCATACGGGAAACCCAAATTAAGCCTAAGCCCAGTATCAACCGAGTCAGTAATTATTCCAATCAGGACAGTAATGCCAAGGTTTTAAAATTTACACCCAAGTCGTCCAATTACAATAGGTGGGTTAACTTACGAAATATCAACAGAAATTCCGAAATGCGTTTCCGTTTCAAAAAGATTAATTAAGTAAGGTTGTAAAACCAATCATCGCGCAGCAAGATTCGATAATAATTCAGTTACTCCCGGATGCCGGCTTTTGAATAACCTTCTTTTCGGCTGCATCTAAAAGCCATACTCCGTAAAAAAATGACTTCTTACATAGCACGCATTTTTTTCATCGATTTTCGATGTCCTCAAAAATCCAATTATATTTTATGGAAAACATGCATACAAACATATTCATTCTTTTGCTCACTCAGTAGAAAATTGCGTCTTCTTTCAATTTTTTACTCAAAAAAGAGTATAATTTGGTTTTAAAACGTTTCCAATTGTAAAATTTCATAATATCGTGAAATGGCCCTTCATAAAACATCATGTCTCTGCATTTACCTATGTGGCTTGTAAAGTTAACGATGCGGCTCAAATCCACTGCTTAATTTTATGAACATCATAGGGTAGAGAAACGCATGGTTTTCCGTACGCGTAAGTTATACGGCTTCTAGTTTGGGAACTCTGAATGCACGAGTAAGGGCAAGTCGTGTTCAAAATTATTCGGGAATTGGAGAAGTTTGAAAAAACCAAATTATACACGTTCTTCGAGTGTCTAGTTGGAAGAAGACTTAATTGTCTACCAAATGAGCAAAAGAATGAACATTTTTATGCATGCTTTCTATGAAATATAATTAGACATTTAGGAGCAGGGAAAATCAATGAGAAAAATGCATGCTATTCAAGTAGTCATTTTTTGCAGAGTGGGGTTTTTTATGCAGCTGGAAAGACGTTTACCCGAATTTCCGCATCCTCAGGTAACTGAAATATGCTAGAAATATGCTGCAGGCTGATTAGTTTTAGAAGCGTACTTAATTAATCTTTTCGGAACGAAAACGCATTTTGGAATTTCTGTTGAGATTTCATGAATTAGCCCACTTAATGTAGTTGCCCTTCTTGAAAGCCTGTTAATGGCTGTCTCACGTAGCTGGCCCTATGTGAGCTAACGGTTGTGATTCGCTCATGAAGAGGATCTACGCCATGGGCATATCAACCTGGACTTTCAAACCTCAGGTCATTTTTCCGGATGGTGTTTTTAGAAGTCCATCTGCAGGTCTGTTTGGATGCACCCGACGTAGTAACATTCATCACACTTGTGCATTCGATTTTCGATAAACGAAACTTTCTGTATTAGGTGACAGCGAAGTGGTTATTAGAGAAAATCGAGTATGATACCCGTTCATCCACTCCATACCTAGCAGTCCACTGACGGAATTTAATACCTGAGTCTAAACGGAATGGTGATGCTTTTTCTTGACGTCTTACTACTCTTTATAAACATACTGGTCACCTGAACGATTTGTGATGGAGTTTTCAGGCAGTTAGTAAACATTTCTATGAACCATACCTGTGCAAGCCGTTAGACCATGTGATCAATCTGCAATTGTCCTGGTAACCTTCACATTTCTATGAACAATTTTGTACGATTTTAGATACTTATTGCTACGTGAAAACATGTTTTGACATTTTACAATAGGTCTGCTATCTCATGGAAGGTCAACTAAGTATCTAAAAAGTGATTTCATTTCGAAAAGATTACTCGAGTGGGGTCATCATGTTGATTATCATGTCGCATACTGCCAGAATACCCCGATCACGTGGAGATGCCGGCTTTGAACAAGCTTATTACCGACCACCTGCGTAAACTACATTCCTTACGCATGAAGTAAGCAACGAAGTCCAAATCCACCACAGAATTTGTGAGCACATAGACATTTGTGATTTTCTTCATATAAGAGACATACATTTTGTTGTTTGAAAGCCCTGAATCCAAGTGTTACGACAAGTCGGGTTTTGCAATTATTCGGGAATTTAGAGAATTCTTTAAAACCGAATACTACTTTTTCTTTAGATACAAAATTTGAAGAAGACGAAACTTGCTACTAAATTGTCTTTGAAATACATTTAAATCTGTAAAGCCATCAAAAATCCACAGGAGAAATTCATGTCAATTAAGAAATCATCTTATACGAAATGCATCTTAATGTGGCCTTTATGGCACTCCCACTGTGTGGGATCCGAGCCAGGCGTCGGCGGCACGCCTAGGTGCGGCTGCTTTGGCCGTGCCAGCCTCCAATCTGTGTTGTGTTGGTTGAAATCCTAGTTATTTGTTGTGTGGACCAGGGGTGTGATGGAACGCCAAGGTGAGGATCCGTCCGGGTCATCCACCTGTGGCCCCCCTCGTCTCCGGTCTTCTTGGCTCTGTCTTGACACCTGGCTCGGGCGGGGGAGGAGAAGAGAGTGTAGGTAGATGCAGCGCAAGTCTACCGGCACTATAAACCCCTGCGCAAGTCACTGTCCCTGCTCCTACGGCTGCTGCAGCTGTGGGGCACACGGTGGACATCATCGAAATCGATGGTCGAACCATCATTATGCGAAATGCAGTTTATGCAAGCGGCCGATAAAAAACTCGCCCGAAGGCCGGCATCATGACGTGACTGGCGTATCTTGGCAGTATGCGACATGATTATCAACATGACAATCCCGCTTGAGTAATCTTTTCGAATTGAATAGGCATTACAGATTTTTGGTTAAAATTTAGGAGATTGCGTCTCTTCTGTATTATTCTCATGTCAACTTTAAAAATCAAACTTGGCCCGGTTCACGTATCCTAACTGCCGGAAATCTCCCGACGGGAGAACAGTTTTCACCCCGCTGCCCTTCTTTGCAAGATAAAGATGCGTAACACAAGAAGGGGTAAGTGAAAAATAGGTCGTAGTGTACACTTGATTCGGAATTTGGAAAAATAGGCTTTTGTCCCTCAAGTGGTGCAATATCTGCTCGTTGGGGCTAATTTGGAGTTTTCGTCCACAAACCAGTTAACCGAAAATAGAATAAAATGTTGAAACTTCGAGGACACCAACGACCGAGATTGGCTCTCACTGACTGGCCTTTCTGTCATCCTCCTGACTAGTTGATTGCAAAATTGCCTAGCAAAATATGTGATGTTATGATTATGCTATCAATGATGTGCCACTCCGAAAAATATTTCGGTTTGAAAAGCTACAGAGAAGCAGTCATTACGTCCACGCGACCCGTAGGTGAGAAAAGACCTCCGCACCATGCCAGTAAAACTCTCGTATTCCATACTAATTCATATTTACTCAAAAATTTGTAACTTCATCTCAAAGTACAACCAGTTGGTGGTGATATTATTACATTAATTCTACGGGGATGTCTGCGGAATTCTACATTTACGCAGTGTCTCAACACGAGGTTCCGTAGAGGAAGGTGGTGCAGCTTCGTTCAGTTACGTTTATCACAGAAGTAGGACTCTCAGAAGGTCTTTAAAAGTGTCAATGAACTCAAGTAGCAAATAATTCGAAGGAGCATGAAGGATTTTAGGTCGCATCCCGATACAGCATCGATGGTATGAGGAATTATCTGCCAGGACACCGCTGGATGTGACTTCCTTTTCAGGATGGCGCGGCTTTGAATCGTGAATCTCTGTTCAGTGGACGTGGCACAACCGTCCTTACGCATGCACTATTCGACCTGGTCGGAAAAGCTTCCGTTTACTCGAGGAGCTGGCAATAATTTGAGTTAGTCTGCTTACTTGCGGGACGCCCTGACTCTGAAAAACTGCAGCGGGGTGCCGAAGAAATCGCAGTTTTGTGAAAAACAGTGCATGCCCAATAAACTTTAGTGGAAGTCGCGCAGCAAAAAATGAATGTTTTTTGTCGGTAATAGTCCATCAGAGTTTTTTACCAGGTTACTTGGTGGCTTTAAGAGACCGCAGAGGGGTTCATGTCGACCGACAACGCTGTATGAAGCCGAATTTTTGACAGACCAACTAGCTGTATTCCTCTTTTCATTTTTCAAGAAAAACGCTTATTTTTCTAAAAGGCAAACTTTAACTGACCCCCATCTGTATCGTCAACAAATGGACCGTAGGACACGGAAGTAGAAACCTCCCGCAGTTCAAGTATTTATGCGCTTAGTTACAGGAAGATTGAGGCTTTATTCGAGTTTATGGTTAGGCTAAGATTTCGTTTCGGCAGAATAGCATTACTGACAAAGACAAGAGAGGCTGAAATGGCCATTTCTGACTTATTAGTCGTAATCGGCCAGTCATACCCAACCCCGAAGTGTAGAACACCTGAAGCTCGATCCCCCGACCTGTTGATTAGAAGTCTAGCGCCTCCAACTACTGAGTCACGGGGCCATTTTCCTATCAGCTGTGACCAGAAACATACACTTATGGGCTCGGTATAACGGGCTGAGGACGGCCAACAAGCCAGAAATGACTATTCCCGTCTCCCCAGTTTTGTCATTAATCCTATTCTTCCCATATCATGCGCTGTTGTGCGTGATTGATTTCTAATGTTCTTATAAATTGAAATATATTTTATAGAGAGCATGTATGGAAACATTCTTTCTGGTACTCATTTGGTGGCATATCCCGCCTTCATCAAATGTTATACTCAAAAAGGTTATCTTTCCATTTTAACGGACTTTTTTCGATTCCCGAATAATCTTTAATCCGAACAGCAGTTGCACGTGAGCTTAGGATTCCGAAATTACATGCTGTAAAGCAGTTCATGATATGGGAAAAATAGCATTTTTAACAAAACAAGGAAGCCGGGAACGGCACAACGGGTCGAGAAAGTTTCGTAAAAACGATTGGTGAACGTCCATCTTCATGTGGTTTAGGATTTTTGTTGGAGTATAGGCATCCCTCCTGGAAGTTAGCTTAAGATTGCCTGCATTACAAGGGGTTCCCATTATTATGTTTTACCAAATTACAGCAATGAGAATTATTAAATGGAATTAACACAAAAACAGCAGGTATGAGAGTCTAGTCAGTTATTAAGGCACGCGGAGAGACAAAAGCAAGAACCTGCGGTTTCTTTGCGATGCGAAATTAGAAACTCCGGGGACGAATCTCACAGTACGGCATGATCTTTTTGTTTATAAGCTGCCCCTAAATTGTGCAATATCCACTCGTGAATAAACTGATCTACTCCAAGTTTGTAGTTAATTTCTGAGTAAATTAAAAAGCGACAAATTCTACAGTGGAGTATTGACCAGAAAAGAGACGGGGAATGCTGGAGGACCCACTTACAAACCGAATCCCTCGCATCTGCGTCATGCAGCGGCAGAATATCGGCGAAACACGCGTATATGGGCTTTTGGTTAGCACCTGTGCTGCTAGTATGGTATTACCTTACCCTAAAATATCCACTCTTTTTGAAAGCTTCCGTTAAGCCTCGGAAATTGGCTTTGGGACAGCATGCACATTTGCCATCTAACAAACACCTCGCGATTTAGTAATAGGCCTTTCATTGTCCGATTTCGGAATCGGCCAGGATGTATAATTAATTTACACCTGGCGGCCAATTGCAGTTGTTTCTGCAAGTCACTGTAGATCGCACAGTAAGAGAACCCGGGAGGAGTTACGATGTAGTAGGAAGCACGAAGTTGTCTGTCCAGTTTTCCATTTCAGCATGCCAAAACGGCGTTCGGCTGAGTGAATTTGAAGCACTGCTGCCAGCTAAGGGATATGGATACGGCAATAGATATTTCCTCAACCCACAGTTCCCAAGTTATATTCAGATAACTGCTAATTTTTGAATTAAGTCCCTAGACCATTATGGTAGATGTGCTAACTCATGAAATGTTAACCGAAGTTCTGAAATGCGTCTTTGACTTGAAAATATTTCTTCAGTAGAAATGTAAGATTAATTGCCGTGCAGTATAATCTCAAGATATTTCAGGTTCTTCGGGATGCAGGCTTTTGAACGAACGTCCTTCTGACCGTCTGAAAAACAGCACTCTTTATAAAAACGCATTAAGTACTGTGGATTTGTCTCATTGATTTTCGATATTCCTATAAATTAAAATGTATTTCAATAATGCCCACATCTAAATTCTCAAAAATCAGTCCTGGTTGTTTTTTTTTAAACCGTCAAGAGGTTCGTGATGGCATGCAAAATGTCTGCCTGATGTTCTTCAGGTTTTATGAAAGCTTGGTCTAAAACACTCCTGGAGTTCTGGGGATTTTAAGGACAGGCAAGAAATCTTCTTTTTAACTTTATAAGTCTAGTGAATAGAGATGCATGCGCAAGTGTGCCTTAACAACGTTCTTTCGTCTCTCTTACCAAGAGTTGCGACAGCTAAATGGTTAATACAGTTTTTTTGAAGACAGAAGGCGGTTTTCGTGAATTCACTAGTCCGCACACATAGTTCTGGATGAATGCATTCTTCGTTCAGAGGACATTGGCTGCTCTTAAGCACTCTGGAAAAAGAATCATATGAGCAGATGAACGAGTTTTCTTTAACTTAGAATTTTTTTCAGCCCACAGCCTTCCTACTCCACTTAACAAACTAGTAATTAGAATGTCGAGGCAGTACCGCACTTCAGTAAAATCCTGATTTTCCAATAAAACACAATAGGGGCGTAATTAAAAACAGGCCCGCATCTCTGACTCTATCAGATAGCAGGAACCACAACAGGGAAGAAGCGTTTAAAGGAGAATGTGGCATTCACTCAGACTGCAGTGCCATCGACATAATCTATGAAAGTTCACTAATCAGAAGCCTGGCTCATACAAAGTTGTTCTTGATCTACACAACGTTTTTGCCACGATCGACAGAAAAAGGGTTTAGGTGTTCCTAGTCATCAGCTCAGCTCCATTTTTATGACCCTTTGCACACCCTCCTCGTCTCCTAGTTTCTTTAGGATTTCAACCGACACGAGGTAGCAGGTAAGTCTCGCCGCCTCGGCGATCAAACTGCTGCATCGTTTGTACACTTAGGCACGTAGGCAAGGGTCTCAAATCTAGAGTTCACCTAAGCAATAGCCGTTGCAGGTTACTGTTGGATCTGCCGCATTCGAACGATGGATGGGCCAGTCTATCCTGATGATTGTGCCCGGGTGACCCACATGCGGTGTGAACTCCAGTTAATCTTTAAGAGATATTTCAGGCATGATAGAATGCCGACATTTAAATGCGCATTCCTCCAGCCGCCTGCAACAACAAGACGCACCATAGTTACTGCTCAACTAGTATCACATTCACTTTTGTTAATCATGGTTGAAAAGGACGGGGATTTTCTCCACAAACCTACTTTGAAAGAATAGTAGTTAAACCATTGCGAATGATGTGTTTAACGTATGTCCCAAAGCATGGGGAAGCTCAGAGACAATGACTTGCACGTGAATCATTCCATGCTTGCGGCAGACTTGCGCAGCATCTACCGCACTTTCCTCTCCCTCACCCACCTCAACCTGGTGTCAAGACAAAATGAGAAAGACAAGAGGGGGGAGACGGTACCTGGTACACTGATCGACAAAGCCAAACAACACGTCTGGTCAGCGCACGATAACCAAGATCCCACAGCAACAATATGTGATTGGCTGGACTGCATGGTATTGCCATGGAGGCCATACTGAGCAGCCTGCACTGAGCAGCCATACTGCAGCCTGATTCCCAATCCTGATAAGGCATTTGCTTAGGACACTTTTTCTAACCCCTTACTCCTAAGAGGGTAGGCAGTATTCCCTCTAAACAGGGTCGCTTGAACATTCCAGACCGCTGCCGAACTCCACCGTGGGTCACGACTATGTTTAATGGAGGATGATCCGAGTTAGCCTGAACCGCGGACGGGATTGGACGTCATCCTATTCGTAGAAAATTCTTGAATTGGAAGGGGAAACGAGAAAGGATGGGAAGGGGAACAGGATTACCAAATGCTGTGATACGCGACACAGAGGATACCCTCTTCTGGTTTAGCCTGCTGGTCAAGGCAGTTACTCGGGCGTGGCGACTAGGCAGCCTAGCTTCCAGGAGCTATTGATGAGAGTTGGGTGCCAGTTAAGATCCGTGCGAAACAGCCACCACCTGTATGAGGCACATTGGACGACTATGACATAATTCCTAACTGGACGCCCATTTAGGGATAAAGATAAACTGACGTTGTCAACCTTCGAATATTACGGCAAAAAGAATTAAATTCCTAAGACAGGACATATTTGCAAGATAAAACCGCTTTTTAACAGACTTTATTTCGAACGAAATGTACACTTACTGTGCATATAGAGGGGACATCTGGTTGGGGTCTTATACAGAGCAAGCCGTTTGTGCTGAAAGACGTCGCACAAAATTTGTGATAGAGAAATTCAGAAGTACTGCTGAGTGAATGAAGAGATTTTTAATTACCAAGCCTGAGTTACTGTTATATGTTTTTAAAAACTGTGGTTATGATATGCGAGCTTAATCAGGCAATTTGCCCACGAAGAAGGGGACCGAGCACCTCCCGAAGAACGCCAAGAACTGACGTCGGCGCACATGTCAAAACGTGAGGTTCTGCTCAAGTCCAGAAGGACGCCTGAAAGATTTCTACCATACTTTAAAAAGGCATAAAATAAAAACATCTATCACCGATGAACTCCCTCGGGAACTTCGTTTCCCCGACAAATCTAATAGTCTCGAAAAAGGCATTCTGATCGGTGGGGAAATCAAATTTGTTCACTTGCAGTCTACAGAAGAATGCTATCAAGCGGGACTGCCAGGTAGGGGAGGGGGAGGTCAACCAGGTAACGGCGAGGGGGGAAGGGGAGGAGGGACACCCGGCACGGTAAAGAAACACAAGTGCTGGCGCTGCGCCTGCGGTCGAAGTGGGCAGTTTGAAGTGGTTGTCGATCTCTTTACTTACAGGTGACCACTGCTCAGGAAGTCTAGATAAGTGGGGGAGGGATTTTAGTGCTCCAAGTACCCGGGTCTAGGTGCGTCTGTGCGCGAACATTCGTCCAACACATAGCATCCGCCTGCCAAAAAAGCCCAATGAGGGGGGGGGCTGGCAAAAGAGAGCTGTCGTTGGCCGGCGCAACGCCCACGTAAGGGAGAGGGGGGGGGAAGATGTAATTCCCGTCCTCCTCCCCCTCCTCCTGGCCCTGTTGATGGCGCTGACCGAAGGACGGAGGGCGATAACGTGGCCGGTGGGCGAGGCATTCTCCGTTCCCACTTGACAACTGTCCCCCTACATCCCTGAAGTGGATTCTTACGCCAGGAAGAAAAACAACTTTTTGTCGAAAATTGCCCCTGCACTCTATAATCACATTTAGATGGCCTGTGAGCACTTTTTAAAAAAGCACACCGCCTCTTTGACTTCCGAATCGAGGGGAGTGGATGAGAGTGTATACAGGTCGGAAGTGGTAGAGCGCGTAGAAGTGAACTCCTTTTTCCAACACAGCGGGTCTCGGAATTCGCAAAATTTATCGAGAGTGTTCGCCAACGAAAACAGACAATTTCAAGTGACCACACGTATAGAAACCAATATATTTTATAGTTTCTTTTGGTTGTACAAACAACTTTCATGTGGTCCTCGCCACCCAATAAGAAAAGCATCAAGTGCTTATGCCCTACGATCGGGTTTGACCTTTATCCATAACGCATCCAACGTTAGTTTTAAAAGAAGAGCAATCGAGTCACCCTTTTTTACATCTCATCTTTTAGTGATTTTAAGCTCACAATTTATAATCTATGTAACAAATAAGCTGAAAGAGGAAATACTTGGACAGGCGTTTGCTGGAGTGTTTTACGAGTGCAATTTTTTCTCGCCCAAATGTAACACTTTGGATGCCACTTAAAAAGTCCGGATCGCTTCTCCCCAATAAGTGCAACAATAAATAAAATGGACTTCGACTAATGGCTTCACACTGTGTGGACATTTCAGAGAAATTTAACGGTCGTTTCTATTATTTCGAGTCTTAGTGAAGTATTAGGGATCAGTGGCATCCTCGATACTCGGACCCTTCCCTACTCGTCTTCACCATTTTTTCACATTCCCTGTCGTCATTCAAAATTTGCCTACTTATCATCTCGGACGTGTGAAGAGTAAAGAATAGAAAGATTACTAATTGAGCACTGGAGGAAGTACTTCAATTTTCTGAACGGTCTTATTCGTGCGTGAATCCATCGTCAGAGATGCCAGCAGCGGCTGCGGGACAAGCGACAGTTGTAGGGGCTATTAGTTCATCAAGGACCAATTTCTCAGGCTTGGATCGATACATCGATCGACGGAGTTCGCATCCGGAATCCGGGTTTCAATCAATTCTCGGCTTGTCCAGCGTGGGCGCCTATGGTGATGGCTGCGAACTCGTGACCTGGCCCCTTTTGTGGGTGTGCTTGACCGATTTTGGTTATTGCTCACCCCACCACACGACCATTTTATGCTCCGTTTAAGCGATCCGAGCATGCGTCCAGGCCGACCGTTGTATCTGCAAGGGCAAGATGGACACGGGATGCAATACACAAGCCGAAACTGCTCCCTGGGGTTTCATCGGTTCTTGATTTCCCTGACTCTTCCGCTAGTGGCCTCTTCTTAACGTTGCCTCTAGGGCACTCCCGCTCAATGGGATACGAGCTACTCCCGCTTTGTCATATATAAAATCCTGGGACCTCGGTGTGTAGTGGTACGCCTAGGTGCAGGTTTCCGCCGTGCCAGCCACCTGCACTTTATGCCACCTCCGGCCTTCCGTCATGACAGCGAGCCCAGGTGCGGAGGAGGAGAAAGCGCGGTAGATGCAGCGCTATCACAATAAACTAATTCACGCACAAGTCACCGTCCCCGCTCTCACCTTGCCATGGAGCACAAAGCGGACATCGTCGGTCACGATCGTGGGACTGTCGGGTCGTTGATTCCTCTTAATGTTTTTCAGCTGGTGTTATCGCCCTTTAGGGCATCCAGTTTGTGCCCGAACGGGTGACGTGGATATTCTACGAAGCCTCCCGGCATTATTTCTGAACAATGTGAGAGCACCTGTGTTGCCTTTCTGTCTGCTTTCGATACAAGCCGTCTTCTCAGTCCTTTCGTTCTGAATTCTGATTTTGCCGAACAGAGCGGTGGTATTAGCGGACAGACTAACTTCATGGAAGTACCATGCTACCGTTCTATTTTCCAGGATTTCGGGCTGGTTGAATTTACCTATGACTCGTTTGACCCAGAATTCTGCATGGACACGCAGTACGCAAGCATCAGCGAAGACTCACACCAAGAATATACCAACTCTTAAGCGGATATGTTAAATAATGATCAATTTAACTATCCGAATGCTTTAGTGAACTCTGACGACCCGGACGGCACAAGCAGCGGTGTCCACTCCGACCGCATAGAGTAGGGACGGGACGGTGGCTCGCGTGTTAATAATTTTACAACGGGGCGGCCTTTCACAGCGCCTCTTGCACTCTGTCTTTCCTAGCCAGCTTTTCTCCGACGGCAAGACAACATCCAGACGACCGGAGGTTGGCGCAGGGGCATCGACTGATGATGCTTAACAGTCTGTCTACGCGTAACACACACGTGCCATAGTCCCTGCTACATGTACCGGGCTAAATTAGAGGGCATTCTTTCCATGCAAATGAGATGCTTATATACTTACATGCGATTTTTCTCTCACCAAAAAGGCTATGGTAAATTGCGTCGCATTTTTGCTACGGGAGGGAATCATAGCACTACCGGGGGGTGGCGTGTGTGAGTGTGTTGCAAAGGATTCCACAATCATTACATATTTTCACGAGCCCGATACGTTCTCTTCTTAGTAACACGTAGAAATCTTCGGTTTTCCTTACACAAAAAGCATACAACTTGTGGTTCGGAAGCCCTGAATCCGAGAGTAACGGCAAGTCGGGTTTACGGTTATTTAAGAACCACGAAAGCTTTTTTCGAACCAAAAGATTCCCTCCAAACATAAAAATTATAGAAGAAGTAATTTGCTACAAAATAACTAGACAAAATAATATTTTATGCATATTCTTCTGTAAAATATATTTCAATTTTTAGGGCCATCAAAAAGCAATTGGAATAGTTCAATTCTCGTAAGTGTTCATTTTTTTGGAATATACTTCATGTAAGTAACTTGCCATAAAATTAACAAAATAAAGAGTGCTTTTGTGTGTTTTTTCTGTAAAATATTTTCAAATTCGTCAGGCTGTCAAAAATCAATGGGACAGTTCGTGCTACGTATATGGTCATTTTGGCGGAATAAAATTTCTAGAAGTGGCCGATAAGAAGGTTATTCGAAGATCGGCATACTGGCGTAGTTAGTTTGTTTCAGCATTATGTGACATGATAATTAATACGAAGATGCTACTTAGGTAATTTGTTTGAATCAAAAACACGGTTCAGAATTCTATTCAATATTTCATGAGATAGCATTTCCACAAATTTGGATTCTACCAGTCGACAAAACGTCCAAGCAATTTATGATGCCGTGCTTCCTAACATCTCGCTTTACCTAAATCTCCCAAACTTAAAAACAACTGTCACGTAGGTCAAGGTTCGCTTGGTAAGACTTTCCAATTTAACTAACTTTTATCTTGTAGTAAAACAAGCATAGGTGCGCAAATTTAGTCTTAGACGGTCATCAACAAAATAAATTCCCCAAATATAAGATAGCGTTGGTTTTGTTGTAAATTGCAAACTTTTCCTTCATAAAATTACTTTAAAACCACCTCGGCATAAAAAGGACGTTTTTCGGATGGATTCTGCGAATGTATTATCCTAACAAGGTTTTAGGTGACCCAGGGTGATTAACTAAATCCCAGTCTTTGTGTTTCACAATTCATGCCGTCTATTGTAGGATTAGACAACGGGCCCCTACCGCAGTGAGGGCAGTGGCACATATGGCTGTGAAAGTTATCGATCTAATAAGGCTTGGGCGACAGATCGCGAAAGGTTTACTTTAGCGTCCTGTTCGGGAGTTGGGATATGGTTG
This sequence comes from Spirometra erinaceieuropaei, assembly GCA_902702965.1. Lineage (NCBI taxonomy): Eukaryota > Metazoa > Platyhelminthes > Cestoda > Diphyllobothriidea > Diphyllobothriidae > Spirometra > Spirometra erinaceieuropaei. Next base: position 1,704,249 of record CACRXP010000054.1, on the reverse strand, counting down.
GTTGACGACATTAAGTGAGCCGGGAATGACTGTACTTTCTTAACTAACATTTTTCCCCCTTCCGAATCCTAAAGCAAGCTTTCATGACAAAACAGGATTATATATATTCGCCCGGTTTTGCGAGTGTACAACGATCAATACCATAAATTACTGATATTTATACGAACGTTGCAGCGGTTAAATTTCGTGGTGAAAGGCTGAAATTTTGGAGCATGACTGCATCATGCCACAGTCAACAGCTGTAGCGCGGTGGTGCAACTCTCAAGCAGTTAAGGGGAAATGCTGGCTGAAATTCTGAAATGCTTTTTCGATTGAGAAGGATTACTTAGACGCGGTTGTAATACTGATTTTACTGCGGCAAAATCCCATAATATTTCGAACTCAGCAGAATGTCAGCTTTTGGATATACTGCATTTCAATCTCCTGCAGGAACCGTATATGATGCAAAATGACTTCTTAATTAACATGCATTTTTTCCACTGATTTCCGATCGTCTTGCGAATTCAAATATATTTTATAAAAATAAAAATCACGAATGCGACATGTTTTGTTCAGTCGTTTGATAGAGAAACACGCCGTCTTTGTATTTTATACTCTAAGAAGGAGTATAATTAGGTTTTAAAAAGGTTTTCAGACTGCCGAATAATTTGGAGCCTGACCGGTAGCAGCACTGGAGCTTAGCGATTTCAGTCTACGAGGTACATCCGTTCCGCGTAAAGAAAGTCGAATATTCTTCTGCGCTTATTAAAAAATATCATAAAGGGTCCACATAATTTTGCATTGGATGCGGACAGCGTTATACATTTCATGAGGAGTAGTGGTAAACGTACAGGCCCGATTATATGTGAATGGACATTGCGCGGTCTTAAGAAATCTCATAATTAGAAACTTTTTAAAAACCTAATTATACTCATTCTTCGAGTAGAAGATATAAAGACAGCGTGTTTCTCTATCAAATGACTGAAAGAAAACATATTGCGTTCGTAGCTCCTGAAAACTATATTCGAATTTGCATGACCATCACAAATCAATGCAAAAAATGCATGCTACTGAAGTAGTCATTTTTTACCAAGTACGCTTTCTGCAGGAGATTGAAAAGATGTGCATTTAAAAGCCGACATCCTGCCGAGTCCGAAATGTTATATGTCAGTATTACAGCCGCGACCAAGTAATCCTTCCTAATCGAAAACGCATTTCAGAATTTCAGTCAACATTTTATGAGATCGGTCACTCAATGTATATATAGTATTGTTTCGGGCTTTATTTGCCTTCATTCAGCCACTCATAACCATGACCAGCAGCTGGCCCATTCTTGTCTTCTTCAATCAACTACAGTAGATGGGCTAACTCATGAAATGCCAGCCGAAATTTCGAAATGCGTTCCCGTTTCGAAAAGATTTATTAAGTATGGTTGTAAAAGTTATCGTCATGCAGCATAATTCTATAATATTTCAGTTACCCAGGATGTTGGATTTCGAATTAACTTCTTTTTGACTGCATGCAAGAACTACAGTGAGTGACCGATCTCATGAAATGTTGGCTGAAATTCTGAAATGCGTTTTCGATTAGGAAGGATTTCTTGGTCGCAGTTGTAATACTGATTATCTTGCGGCATGTGCTTATAACATTTCGGACTTGGCAGAAAGTCGGCTTTTAAATGCACTTCTTTTAAATCTCCTGTAGAAGGCGTGCTCGGTAAAAAAATGGCTACTCAAGTAGCATGCATTTTTCCCATTGATTTTCGATGGCCTTGCAAATTCAAATATATTTTATAGGAACCATAAACAAAAATATGCTTTCTTTTAGTCAGTCAATAGAGAATCCCGTCTTCTTTATATTTTATAGTCTAAGAAATAATATAATTAGGTTTTAAAAAAGTTTCTAATTATGAGACTTTTTAAGACCGCGAAATGTCCATTCACATAGCATCGTACCTGGACGTTTACCACTGATCCTCATGAAATGAACAACATGGTCCGCATCCATTGCAAAATTTTATGGACTCTGTATGATATCTCTTTAATAGCATAGAAAAATGTGTGATTTTTCTACGCGGAAAGCATGCACCTTGTAGAATCAAATCATTAAGCGCTAATGCAACGAATGATCAGGCTCCAATTTATTCGACAATTAGAAAACTTTTTCACAACCTAATTTTACTCCTTCCTCGAGTAGAAGATATAAAGACGATGTGTTTCTCTATCAAATGACTGAAAGAAAACATATTGTCTTCGTAGCTCCCATAAAATATATTTAAATTTGCATGACCATCACAAATCAATGCGAAAAATGCATGCTACTGAAGTAGTCATTTTTTACCGGGTACAGCTTCTACAGGAGATTGAAAAGCACTGTATTCAGAAGCGGATTTCATGCCAATTCCATAATATAATAGGATTATGCTGCAAGATAGCCAGTATTACAACCGCGCGTAAGTAATCCTTCTCAATCGAAAACGCATTCCAGAATTTCAGCCAACATTTCATGAGATCGGTCACTCACTGTAAGTAAATTAGAACTTCTTCGGAATTCGTGTCCCAGGCTAGTCAGTTGTACGTGGGAATGGTTTCGTCAGAGAGTAGAGTTAAGCGTTCAAACGGATGTTGTGAATTCACAAACTCCGGCCGTCGCAGTGAATGATAAAAGCACTAGTGCCCTTCGCCTTTGCGTTAAGGTAACACGGTTCGCTTGAGTTGAGGACGGACTCTGAAAAGTTCGAATGGATCCTCTTTTTAAAAATGTACACGTGGTGACACCAATCAAATTTCCAGTCCATACTTTTGATTATGCGAAATAAAATAAGCTTGTAATTTTTTAAGAAAATTGGTAGAAGCAGAGTCAAAATCTCTGTGAAACATTTGCAGTGAATTTTAGCTATGTCTCTGAAACTCTTCATGGTTGGCGTTGGCAGTTTGCTATTGAGGCTGAAATGTTCTGTTTAGCACTAGATATCACTAGATATCTAATATGTGTACAACTTGCATGAAACAATGATTATTATCTCTATAAGTGCCTTTAAACGTAAAGGATTACTTAGTAACAACGCCGTTTGAATAATTATATAAAGTAAGCTCAAGTTGCCTCGTTCACAGTGAGGTTTAAAATTCTGCCCTTTTGTAAATACGTACGGGAAGTTGCTACTGAACTATTCTGCATAGAACTCACTTACATTCGTCCCTTAAAAAACTTTGGCTCACTCTTTGGGAAAAAACTAGCCCAAGGATTCGAAAAAGCATGCCTTTTATGTCAGTTTTCCTTTTAATACTTTCACTTGAAGTGGGGACGCATTCTCCTTCCAGAAACTTTTAGTTAGTTTTTGAAACTTTACATCAGCTGCCTAATCTGCGCAGGTTTATTATAACAGTGCCCAAATGATGCAGCCCAAGAGAGAGCAATATAAGTAATTTAGGAGCGTCTTAGCATTTATGTGCCGGGTCGCTAAAAGAACTGCTACATACCTTTCTTGAAAAAACCATACTTTAGAATCCTCATGCATACATGGTAACGGAAAATACCACCGGTCTATGCAGGTTTTACTAAATATATAAATGAAAGCCACAGATTCTAATTTTAAATCGGGGTAACGAAATAAGGGACAATTAAGCCAAAAAATATTGCGCAGTTTCCCTGAGAAATATGAATGAGTCCATGGGAAAACACATGCAAAACAACCGCTTAATTTTCGGCTGTTATAAGTACAGTTAGATCAAATGATTCACAGCCAACTCTTTACTGAAATCTTACTGGGGCAGGCCATTTTATATGAAAAAGTGATACGAACTGCAGTCATTAATCAACGACGTCTGACGTTTATCGTATCTTAGATAAAAAACGTTTTATATCGCAATAACTTCATAGCCGCAGCCATATATCCAGGTTTGCTAATTTGTCCGTTTCAATTCCACTTTTGATCTATTGCAGACATTAAATACTGTCGAGCAAGCAAACATTGTAAAACAATTCTGCCAGTTTAACATTTATATATGTATGAAAGATGAAGCTCCCAAATCCCCTTACGGGTCCTGCTCATATATTTGTGTTTTCGAGCTTGATCTAGAGCCTCGCGGGCAGTCACTTATCGATTAGTAGTATTATAGTATCAACAATGACAGGGGAAACCAGAAAGAATATTTATGGTTTATTAGCTGTCATCAACCAGCCATAAATAACTGCAAGCTTTGAGACCTGAAACCTCAATTCCACGCTCACTTGACGATTAGTTAAATGCCAAAGCAGAACGGAAGGGGGAAGTCCCATAACTTGATTGGTGAGCGCCCTATGGCATGGCTAATATACACGATGGCTACCAACAGGACAACGAACCCGTGACTCTGTGGTTGGAATGTTATAGTAGTAAACAAAAGAGTGCGGGGTCGAGCCTCAGATGTTTCAAATCTAGGGTTGGGTATGGCTAGCTGGTTACAGTTAATAGGCTAGAAATGTCTCTTCCGGTCTCACCTGCCTCTGTCGATGACCTCCTTTCGTGTGCATGTATATATATTTAGAAAGATGAAGTTCTTTGGGAAACAGCAAAATTTTATTGTGAATTTTCGAGACTGGTTCCCCAGCTCGTCTTCAGACAATGGGTGTGCAAAAACAATTAACTTTTAGCCTGAGTCTAGCAAAAGGAGTCACAATCAAATTTTGCTGTTTCCCAAAGAACTTCATCTTTCTAATTATATTTCTTGGGATGCCTGTTTTTCAATGTATATATATGCTGAGGAGGGTTACGGGACACGCTAGTCCTATTTTTCACTACAGCTTCGCCAGAATGCATCCAGCGGCTAGTAGCATGGGCGGAGGAAAATTACCGATAAAGACGAGGAAGACTGGGACGACCATTTCCGGCTTGTAAGCCGTCGTCAGCCAGCCTTGCCTGCATTCAATTAACAGGATCTGAGCCTAAGACTTGCATGCCTTGGTCATTGGTTTCAGTGATCTGCCATTCCATCTCGGGACCGTCGTCCGGTCGGGAATATTAGTAGCGTTGGAAGTGCGTTCACCGATCAATTACGGGACATGCTCGTACCCTTGTGACTTGGGACTGAACCTAGAGCTCTCATTGACAATAAGCTACGCTAACTCATCGTCAGAAAAAATAAAATCGGGTAGGTGGGATCGTCACACTAGAGTGCTTGAGGTAGAGTAAGTACATGAATGGGTAGATGTCCGCTGAATGGGGTGTTTACTGTACTGCGATAGACAATCTACCAGAGAGGAGGTGTTAGTATTTTTATTTTGGGCTCGATTTCTCCGAAGAGCCTCCCCCTTTTCGTTATATAATCTTGGAATACACACCTTCTTATATATATATATATATATATATATCTGCTATCATAGCTTGGCCGACTTCGGCCTGGTAGGTGGTTGCCTGTTCGTGACCCCTATCGTCCATACGAAGCTTGTTTGCTTCGGGAAGCCAGTGGATCGGTGTGCGCCCATTCCTGAGTGAGTATGTATATATGACAAGGGTTTTACCGTACTCCCGATATAGAAGTTGAATAAAAAGTCAGACAGATGTTTCGTCGAGGTTTCCGCTGCCGCATGATGTAAATGAAGGTGATTAGGCTTGTCAGTGATTCAATCTGGGTGTCTTATACCGGTTCCTGGCATGTGGAATTTAGTAAAATAAAAAGCTAAAATATCCGGAAATTATTAATGGCTGCATTTTTGGTTGTGTCCGGCACATAGAAGAGACGCGTATTTATTTTGTTTAAATTAAGATACTATTCAAGAAACCGACACTAACTTTTCTACTCAACGCGCACATGCGCTGGACAGATTCTTTCCGGTTGTGCAGAACTCCTGCTGTTAGGCAGAGGTAAAGTTAAGAAAGGGGGATTCCAGGTAGTTTGTCTGAATCGATTAACAGGGATACGAGCTAGTTAATCATATCAAGCCCTGATAAGCATAACACCGTATTTCATATCATCAAAATATGCCAGTAACGTTGACCTTTGACTTTCCACCTCTCGATATGTTTGTGTCCGGCTATTGCATTGGCTTCAATCGGAAGGTTTCCCTTTATTTGCCAGCGCCTCCTTGGATGCTGCCTCTGTTCGCGACCCCAGCACGAAATTCGCTGCAATACAGTATGTAACCTGACAGTCTCACCATAAGTCCGTTCATTGACGAATGTTTTGTATGTCAGAGAAATGAGTTTGTCCTCCCCACCTCCTTCAGTCGACCCACCAGTCGTTCAGGATTGAGAACAAAATCCGCAGGGACTAGTGAGCTGGTTGTTATTGCTATTTGCAATATTTACTCTTACGGGACACATTTTGTCGGTTTTCGGAGCAGGACATAACTTCCTCTCCCTCCGGCACTTCGTTTCGCTCGAGTGAAGCTAAGTCAGCCGGACAACGCTGCAGCGCCCGTACGCAGGTTTGACAAAATTCCGGACAGAAGGAAACTTTGCTGAGGCAAAATAGGGTCTTCGTTAGGTTTTTAAAGCTAACGCACACATAAATGAAAAAAATGCGTTTCTTGTAGGTGGTTTGCTGTCCACTTGAAGCAATAATAGTAGAAGCAGTTTTTCATTAAAAACTCCAATGACAGAGCACGAAACCAAGACATGGCTTGTGGCACGACGTTAAGCACATACTACAATTTGTATGAATGCGGCTTGCAGTGTAGTTTACTGCCTTATTAAGAGTACGGGTAGAAAATACGTCCAAACCGCGCTGCATGAGAGTATACTACAAAATCGACTGAGCCGGAGTATTTCAGGAAAGCTAGGAATGGTAAAAAGACATGGATGATTATTGCTTCAGAATGGATTCCACATAAATCCTCAAGAAATGCTCATCGCCAACGTAAACCAAAATATATCCAAACAGCACGAGACGACAACTCAAAATCCCTAGAAGTTAAAATCTCAGCAGGGAGATTTTTCGATCTGCTTCAATTTTGAATCCCTAAGAATTTGTAATTTTTCTTCAAGAATTTAGGAGAGAAGTAAGCAATTAGTAATTTTAGTTGAACGCAAATTTTGCGCCATTTCCGCGTCCATTTTCTTGAAAAAGTTTACAATCAGAGAGGAAGGTGGTAGTAATGATCATTTTCATAATTAACAACTCGCTGGTTGGTAAATAAACATAAATCAACTCAAAACTGCAAAAAACTGAAGTTAAAACACAACACTGTTTGACGCTAGAGGCGGGTGCTATACCCGTGGAATCATAGGTTCACGACCATAAATACGATCAGAAACACCGCAGATTGCCGGGAACGATATCCACCGATCTGACTTCATTTCTACTTTTTCGACTGGGTTCATTCGGCAGACTGTTAATTATTTTTATATTAAGATACATTATACATTATTTGGCCTATTACAATAAACCAGAAGACAGAAGCTAATATGAATATTTTTGGACGTCCTAAACGTTGCGCATTTTGCTCATTTGTCAAACCTCTTCAGAAAAATATCATTTCCTGCGCAGAAAATGTGTCAACGTGAATTTATGAAGCAAAATGTTCATACAGTTGGGCGAAAATTCACAGTGGGATATACTTGGGCAATTTAATATGCTGATACTTGACCTAGTCTTCGGTAACTCATCTGAAATTGTCTTTCTCGGAGAGCGAAGTAAAGGACACCCGAGCGTTCTGCCAAAGAGGGCTTGTCGCACTTGAAAATAAGTTCTTTAACTGATACCAACCGTGAGAACGCACAGAACAGATTTTCGGAGAACCAGACGTTTTATCCATTTTTGAAGTCAGACAAGCAAATCTGTGCGATTTTGTGTCCCAAAGTGCGGGAATAACGCACATAGACAATTCTTTGTGTAAATGAGCCGAAATTAGTTTGCCGTTTGAGAAATTATATGGGTTGTCACAGAATTGACTTCCATAAAGTTTTTAATGAAGGCGTAATGCAGAATCCGTCATAATGGGCGGTCGAATGAAAATACTGCAAAACATAAAGCATTTCGCAATATTTCGAGGCTGATCTGGAATGTAACGCAATCCAAAACAAAGGAAATGTACAAATTAGTTTGTGGAAAAAATGTTCTCATTTTATACACAGCATGAATTGCTTACGATTACACCTGTAAATTCTATTTAAATTTATTATTCATTGACGCGCCTGGCAACATGTGCTCTTTCGTAAACGCTGGTTCCTATGACGTCTCGATTGGCGAAATTAAACAAACTTCTATCTGCCGATACAAGCGAAGATGCTTATTGAAGTGCTTCATGGTACATAAAAGGGCAGAAAGAAGGCCACTTATCATCGAGACACTGGTTTGGGATCTACACTTAGAACGAAGACTGTTGGAAAGCCGCCAAACCTGAAGTTACGCTTTCCCTAAAAGATGTTTGGATGAATATTTCACCAAAAGACATTTAATAATTACTATTCTGTTCTACTGTCGTGTAGTCTCAGTTGCTCGCATAGACATGCTTTCTATTCATCGCAAACTGAAGTTTATAAAATTACAATCACGTTCGTCATTTTCGGGGTTTTCGGTTTTTTAAAAGATTGGCATTTCTAAACACCGTAATATTACCTTGGATATTTGTCTTACGTTTTCAATTCCTTTAGAGTTGTTGTTTATTAGTATAGATATTGGGTCCACGCATTGGTGTCGGTTTGCGAGTGTTTAGCAGTAATTCGTAAATTGCGGTACTTTTTATTTCTTTGGTCGAGCACTGCATGTCATAATATCGTATTCTTTCAACGCGTGACGTGCGGGTTTAGGCTGGCTTCTTTATGCAAATCACTGTACGAAAGACGCATCGACTCGTACAGTAGGTGGGCTAACTCATGAAATGACAACCGAAATTCTGAAATGCGTCTTCGTTCCGAAAAGATTTATAAAGTATATTTGGAAAACTAATTATCAAACAGAATAATTCTATAACAATTCAGTTACTCCAGGATGCCGGCTTTCGAACAAACGTCTTATCGGCAGCATGTAAAAGCTGCAATTTGTAAAAAATGACTACGTATATAGCCCGCATTTTTCCCGTTTATTTGCAATGCCCTTAAAAATTCAATTATATTTCATGATAATCATGCATAAAAATATTCATTTTTTATTCATTCGGTAGAAAATTACATCTTCTTCCAATTTGATACTCAAAAGAAGAGTATCATTCTGTTTTCAAAGATTTTTCCAATTTCCCAATTACTTTTGACCCCGACCTGCTGTTACACTCGCATTCGGGGTTTCCAACTTACAAGCCATGTATTTTCTGCGTACGAGAAAACACACATTTCTCTACCATATTAAAAGAACACCGTATGGAGTTCATAAAATTTAGCAGTGGATTTGATCCACATTGTTAACTTTACGAGCCACATTGGTAAATGCAGAAAAATGACGTTTTATGAACAGCCATTTTGCGACATTGAAAAATCTGGCAATTAGAAACTTTTTAAAGCCGAATTATGCCTTTTTGAGTAAAAAATTAAAAGAAGATGTAATTTTCTATGAAATTAGTAAAACAATGAATATTTCTATCCATGAATTATAATTAAACTTTTAGGGGAATTGAAAATCTATAGGAAAAATGCATGATATTCAAGTTATCATTTTTACAAAGTATAGTTTTTGTATGCTACCAAGAAGAAGTTCATTCGAGTTATTATACAGTTATGCTGCTTGATGATTAGTTCTCCAACTCTACTTAATTAATATTTTCGAAACGAAAACGCATTTTGAATTTCCGTGGACGTTTCCTAAGTTAGCTCACCTACTGTACGTCAAGCCGCTGCAGAAACTGACTTGGATCGCCGGCCCCGCGGCTGGCTCGACGACACTCGTTGAGAACTTGATCTTCGTCTGGTGGCCTTCGCCTCCAACAGGTCACGCAGTCACCGTTCGCGGATACAGGTTCTTAAGCTGGCATCTCAGGTGTTTGCACGCTCTCCTCTGTAGTAAAGAATGCCCTCCGAAATCCTATTCCTCTGCGTTATACCTCGTGAAGATTGTGATTATCGTCTACGGTGTAGGGCAATTCAGAAATGGCAAATGGGTCGAGGAGTTGCTGGCAGTGGTTTTGCCAAACCTGATATAAATACTGTCTAAACACCCGAGCATTTGTCCTGCGTGCAACGAAACTGCTGTTAGCAGGTCATCGAAAAACGTTTGCAAGACGGCGGAAAAACACGCCGAACGGCGCAAAGAGTGGGAGATCAACAGCTGCAGGTGAAAAGATTAAAAACCCACCAACGAGTGGATTTCGTGACTGCTGAACTGTCGTTTAGTTAGCTTTGGAGCAACTGAGTAATCTGAACAGTACAGACTAAGAAACAGGGCCTGAGAAAATTACTTAAACGAAAAACCCAGCCCTTTCGATCTAGGAGCAGGAAGAACTCGTCGACTTTGGGAGCAATATGCACTGAAAGTGTTGGCTAAAAACGCTAGAATTAAGGTATGTTTGTAATATTAAGTTTTTATCATATCCGCAGTAAATTTAACAACAGGAAATGGTCTGTCCTTTTCTGGCCTTGCGTTCGCAGACTGTTAATTTTAAAATTGACTGGATTGTGCGTTATTAAGCTTATGTTGAGCCCAGACGCTCAGTGTACCCTATATTTCTATGACCTTCCACGATGGAGGTATTTGGTTCATAATTAGGCATAACGAGAACAATTGACCTCATTGGCTTTTCACTCATCATAATTTTCTAAAATGCCAGTGGCGTTGCGACGTTGACTACGTCCCGAAGCAAAATATCTGCCAGTTCAACGTCGCACGGTATTTTTTTTGGAAAGAGGATGGCTGCTAAGGGACATCGTCGAGGGCATCGATATGGGGGACAAAAAGTACTTGCACTGTAAAATGCTCGCAAAATTCACTATCAGAAGTGCCCGCGTCATTCCCCCAGGACACACTTCGCTCTCTTAATCTACCAAATACTTCAGTTCAGAGCTGTTTACTGTCTCCTAACCCTTCATCCGTGTGCGTTTCCTTACTTGGGAAAATAATCAAATATTCAAGTTATGTCGACGCATCTATGACTCCAGCAAAGACTGCGCTATTATGCGAAAGTCATTTTTAGGATTCTGGATAGCCAGCTGCGTTGTCTGCGCCGAGCGACTGGAGACAATCGGTTATTTTCCTCTGGTGAGCGATCTACTGTCTGCATTTGTCCTCTGCGTCCTCCCCCACCTCCGGTTTTCTTGACTCTGTCTTGACACTGAATCCAGGTGGGCGAGGAGCAGAGCGTGCGATAGACGTTGCGCAAGTCCACTATCATTATAAACTAATTCACGCGCAAGTCACCGTGCCTGCTTCAATTTGTTGTGTAGCACATGGTGAACAACGTTGGACCGGCGTCTGCATCTTTAACGTTATGCGAACTATTGTCTCAGTGTGATCGCTGTCGAGTTATGCCGCTTTTGCAGCACGTAATCTATGCCATGAAACCTGATGGGAGAAGCTGATATTAATATCTTTAGACGTACTAAGCGTTGAGCAATTTGCTCTCCCATCAAACCTTTTTTCAAAAATCAGTGAGAAAAGTGCACGCTACGTAAGTAGTCATTTTTTACAGGGCATGTTTTTTGTATGCAGCCAATCAGTTCTTTCGAAAGCCAGCATCATGAGGTAACTGAATTATTATAGAATTGTGCTGCGAGATAACTATTTTCCAACTCTACTTAATTAATCTTTTTGAAAGGGAAAGGCATTTCGGAATTTCGATTGACATTTCATGAGTTAGCCCACTTATTGCAGTCATTTTTTACAGGGCATGACTTTTGCATGCAGTCGGAAAAAGCTATTTCAAAAGCCGGCATCCTGAGGTAACTGAATTATTATAGAATTATGCTGCATTATGATTAGTTTTACAACTCTATTAAATTAATTTTTTTGAAAAGAGAACACAGTCCAGAATTTTGGTTGACAGTTCATGAGTTAGCCCACCTTCTGTAGGTAACTTGGAAGTGGACCGAGCAAACGAATAACAATTGCAGCAAAATATCAGTACTTATACGGCCACACTGCCGTGTATTTATAATCTTAGAACGGAACCTAAAAGTGAGTACAGATAGCGAAAATGAGCCCAATATATATAGAGAAAGGCATGCTCTTCCGCTTGAGGTAGAAAACTATCAGTATTATAAGGCCACCTGAAAGAAACGGCCAAAAATGCCAAAAAGTTTTTTGACTTCGTCGGACATAAATGCAAAGCACACAGACATGCGTCAACGGAATAAATTTTTAAGGCACTCCTTGAAAAGGCGACTTAGTAGAGAAAGTTTTCTAATTGATCGAAAGTATATTCTTTGCTGACCTTTGTTGTAAATGCTCACTATTTTCGGCGATGACGTTTCCCGTTTGGTTGGGTTTACAAACGTGAGCTAAATGACTATATACATGAAAAAGAATGCCCAAATTCTCATTATTGTCGTAAATATCTTAAAGAAGTAAGTTATTTTGAAGTTTTTGATAGACGCGTTATACATAAATTTAGGTTACTCGGTAATCAAATTAAAACACAGAAAATCATGAAGTATTCAGTGGCATTTCGAGACTAAGCTGTAATGTAAAGCAATTCAAAACAAAGGAAATGTGCAAATAAATGTTTTGGAAGGAAGATTCTCGTTGTATACAGAAAATGATGTGTTGACGACCACATCTGTCAATTCTATTTAAATTTATTAGCCATTGAAGTGCTTGGAAACATGTGCCCTTTTGTAAACGTTTATTCCTATAACGTCTCTATCGACGAACTTAAGCATATTCCTATTTGCCTTTGCAAAACCGCATCTCAATCCAATACTTTTTAACTGATACCAACCGTGGGAATCACTGGAGCACGCCTTCCTTTGAGAGCAGACTAATATGCACTCAAGAGTTCTACAAAACAGAGTTTGTCGCACTTTAAAGTTTGTTTTTTAATTGAGACAAACCGTGGGAACACATAGAGGTTATTTTCGGAGAGCTGGACGTTTTATCGATTTCTTAAAATCAGACAAGCAAACCTGTGCGATTTTGTGTCCCAAAGTGCGGCAATAACGCACAAAGGCAATCCTTTGTTTAAATAAACCGAGATTAGTTTGCCGTTTGATAAATTATATGGGCTGTCACAGAAATGAAAACAACCAAGTTTTTAAGAAACGCGTAATGCAGAATCTGTCATAATGGGCAGCCGAATGAAAATACTGAAACTCATGAAGGATTCCGCGATATTTTGAGGCAATCGAAAACGAAGGAAAGGCGCAAATTAATTTGTAAAAAAATTTTCTTATTGTATACGCAAAGTAAATTGTTTACGACTATACATGTCAATTTTAGTTAAATTTATTATTATTATATTATGCATTGACGCGCCTGACAACAGGTGCTGGTTTGTAAACGTTTGTTCCTATGACGTCCCTGTCTGCAAAATTAAGCAAAATTCTATCTGCCTTATTGTGGTGCGTCATAATTCATAAAATGCAGAAAGAATGCCACTTATCGTCGTGACTCTGGTTTGGGATCTACACTGAGAATGTAGACTGTTGGCAAGCCGCCAAATCTGAAGTTACGCTCAGTACTAAAAGACGTTTGGATGAATATTTCACCAAAAGACATTTGATAAACATTATTTTGTTTAACTGTCGTATAGTCTACGTTGTTTTCTATTTATCGCAAACTGACGTCTGCAAAATTATAACCATTTTCGCCATCTTTGGGGTTTTCCGTTTTTTAAAAAAACTGGCATTTCTACGCAACGTTATGTGACCTTTAATGATGGTCATACCTTTTCAATTTGCTTAGAGTTGTTCTTTGTTCGCATAGATATTTGGTTCATGCATTGGTGTCGGTTTGCGAGTGTTTAGCAATAATTAATAAACACTGACTTTTTTCATGAATTACGTAACCAACTGTATTACTATCTGCCCTTCAAAGCACCACCTCCATTTAAAATATTCGATATGGCAGGATTAAACGTGCTCCTGCTGGACTTTCTTCTGAAGGGGCGCATTTTATGCCCTAAAACCGGTCACGAATTCACGAATATTGTATTTTTATTTTTTAGAAAATTCACTCTATCTCTCCTATGTGCTTTTTACGGCCTCCATTTCCGTATTACATGTGACCTCACGCAATATTTCAGGGAGTCCACATTTCCGTGTCAAATTAAGCTCTCATTTTCAATTTTCAAATAATGATTTTGAAGACGAGGTAGCCAAGGTAACAATCTGAGAATGTAAAGTAACCTGTTGAGTGTAAGTTAAGTTGTTGGCATCTCGAAAAGACTGGTCGGCTGGTCATTGTAAAATGTGGTAGTATGTATGACTGAACAGGAATCTCAATGACCCACTGATCTAATCAGACGTAGGCTGGTCAGGTTTTCTCTAAGATCACTGTCAAGGTTTCTTTGTGGTTGCCCGTCGACTTCGAGGATTGCCTGAACTGTCGGTTATCACAGCACCGTGTGATGAGACCTTAGCACAAGGCATCCTTTGCTAAAACCTCAGCAGTTGGTCGTATGTTCTTTTTCAATTAAGTGGACTACAGTAGCATGGGGAAAACCGGACAAGAACATAAACTGCCAGACCCAATCTCTCATTCTTAATTTGAAAAAGGCACCATCTTAGGACGAGATAGTTCGGGAACAAATCAGCTCACAAAATGGAAGTGATTATCAGATGTCATTCTAACCAACGATCACATCGACACCCCTTCGACGTACAAGGCTATTCATGAATATTTATGCAGAGACCAGGATAAGATGGTCTCAGTGAACTTGACAAGATAGATCAGCAACAATTAACCAATGATCTCAATCGATAGGGTAGCAGACGGATCATTGTGCTCAAATGGCGGTCTTCCGCAGAAAACAGCTGGCAACTTATCCAGTTCTAGAACCCACTGTGAAGTCATCGGAAGAACAAATCGATCCATTCAAGACCAAGTGGCTCGAAAACGTATAACAAATTCCGCCCAGTCTTCTGTGAAGTAAGCTCTCAACGAACAATCTGAAATTAGGGAAATCTAAGAAACCTGTTTCAGCATACCACCTCTCGTTCTCTGTAGAAGAAAACGACGCTCAAGAGTTCGTTAGAAGACACAATCGTGTCTCAGTAACTTCGCAGATTTTATTGCACAGTTCGATTTCGTCACTTGCAATAAAAACGCCAGTGTAAGTAAGTTATGAAACCACGAAAAAGCACTTCAGACTGTTTTTGTTTAAAAAAATTAGCGGCAAAGAAGGGTTTCGACGTATTAATTATAAACAAGTGTCAAGGGATATGTGGCACTTTCTCTCAAAATAAGTATAAAACTCTCTGCAGAAGTCATTGTCTTAGATAGAAGTGGTAACGTATGAATACGGGACTACTTCCATTACTAGGTTACAGCGCTGTCACATAGATGGCTGACATCGTCCTAGCTCGAGCTACAGCATAATTATCTACTTACCTGTATCTTTTTATTCGTTACTTCAATAGCCATATAAATGTACAGGCCCGAAGAGAATTTTTCGAAAGCAGACGTAAGCTCACGAAAGTGCCTTTTGAACTTAGGCTTTTTGTCGTCATATTTCTGTCTGCGTCAGACGTTAACCACTATGCATCTGCATGACCAAGGATGACATTGACCAACGAGGTTTAAGGTGCCAAGTTTGAGTATACCGTAAAATGATTCAGGTCGTAGTAAAAATAGTTTTCTATAAGGTGTGGGTATCGTTATGCAAATGGTCTGCTTGGCGCCAGCCGATTAGTCAGCGAACACAGATCACGTTCGTCAGAATAGTAGCTTTCCATAGCACTGATCAACCGACAAAACGTGAAACCACTGAGATAGCGGTCTTTTGAACATATTTGGAAACTGAAAGAGGTGCCGAAAGAGAAAGAAGAGACTGGAATGACCATTTCCGATAGAATAAACTGTCATCAGTCGGCCATATTAAATTCCAGGCTTCTAGAGCACCTACAGTGTGATCCTAGATCTTTGTTTATTGGGTCAAACACTACTGCTGACACATGGGCTCCTCTATCCTGTCGATGAACACAATTCAAACACATTCATACCCATCTCAGATGATAACGCTCACTGCGTGCCCACAGGGTCGATACAGCACGGTGATATGTGCGTGAGTTAGTTTATTGTGATAACGCACTTGGCAAATACCCGCACCAACAGTAAGTGAGCTTACTCATGAAATCTCAACAGAAATTCCGAAATGCGTTTCTGCTTCGAAAAGATTAATTAGGTAGGGTTGTAAAACTAATCATTATGCTGCATAAGTCTATCATAATTCAGTTACCTCAGGACGCCGGCTTCCGAATAAACGTCTTTCCGGCCGCATACAAAAACTGCACTCTGCAAAAAATGGCTACTTATGTAGCTTGCATTTTTCTCATTGATTTTCGATGCGCTTAAAAACTCAATTGGATTTTGTGAAAGACATGCATAAAAGTACTCATTCTTCTACTCATTCCGTGGACAATTGCCTCTTCTTCCAATTTAATACTGGAAGGAAGGGCATAATTTGGTTTAAAAAAGTTTATAATTTTGAGAATTTTTAATATCGTGAAATGGCCCTTCGTAAAACGTCCTGTCTCTGGACTGACCAATGTGGCCTGTAAAGGTAACAATGTGGTTCAAATCCACTGCTCAATTTTATGAACCTATTTTTCCTCTTAATACGATAGAGAAATATATGGTTTTCCGTACGCCGAAATTATACGGCTTGTAGTTTGGGAACCCTGAATGCAAGCGTAACGGCGGGTCGGACTCAAAATTATTCGGAAATTGGAAAAGGGCTAGATTGCAGTTGGTAGCCAGGGATGGGAAGCGGACGGCGACCTTAACCCTAATCCCAGCCTTAACCCTAACCCTAAGCTCAACCTTAAACGTTAATCGTTAACCCTAACCGAAATCGTAAACGTAACCGTAGCCCTTAGACATAGCCGTAATACTTAAACCTATTCGTACGCCCGAACCCTAACCGTAACCCGACAACCTAAGCCTAAGGGCATAACCCTAACCTGAAAATCGGAAACCATTAGCCGGTACCCCAAGCCTAACCTCAAACGTAAAACGGAAGCCAAATGGGTTACATGTGATTATGGAGCCTCACAAAACCCCCCAACCACTTGTAATACGGCGCCTGTCTACCAACTGCAATCTAGAGTGAAAACGTTTTTGAAAACCAAATTATACCTTTCCTTGGAGTAAAAAATTGAAAGAAGACGTAATTATCTACCGAAGGAGCCAAAGAATGAGTATCATTATTCATGTTTTCCAGGAAATAAAATTGGGCTTTTAGGGGAATCGAAAGTCAATGAAAAAATTGCCTACTAAGTTGCCATTTTTGACAGTGCCTAGCACTTGAATGAATCCGACAAGAAGTTCGTTCGAAAGCAAGTATCCTGAGGTAATTGGATTATTATAGAATTATGCTGCAGAGTAATTAGTTTTACACCTCTACTTAATTAATCATTTCGAAGCGGGAACGAGTTTCGGAATTTTGGCATTTCCTCAGTTAGTCCACCTGCTGTAGGTGCACCATCACACCCCCTGGTCCACAGCAAACACTTGAGCAGGATTTTAAATAAACAAAAAATATGGCAGAGGGACAGCATGGTTCCCATATGGGGCGGCATGAGTTTGCAGCTTGGCCTGCCGCCCCCTCCCCCCAGTGTTGAAATTTTTCTATGAGCTTGCATTACCGAAAACGCCTGCTGAACTGCCATCTAGCCCCGCATCAAACCAGCGCATCCATTGCGTGGGTCGTTTTAGCGGCACTACCGACAACCTGGACATGCGCGCACATATACAGCGCAAGTGGTTAGCATGTTCCATCAGCAACCACGATCCAGAGTTCAGAGATGTATTTCCGCCTGTCAGTTTCTGTCAATTTAGCTTCGGTAGGTGTTAGTGTATGAACAGGCCCGTATCCATCACTTTGGTTTTGCACGACAAAACCTCCCCGAACAAAGTGGTTGCTGTCGTAAACAGACGATAAACGTAAAGTGATCGAGTCGAAACAGCACAGACAGACCTAAATACACGCCGCAAATCTGACGCAGCAGCTGTTTCGTACATATACAAGTACACTTCGGTCAATTAGGTCTTGACAACCGCCTGCTTATGAGAACACAATGATGACTGTGCAGTGCGCTGAAGGTCAGCAAATTAAATTAAAAGACGCGAATACGATATGGATATAGATTAATTTTAGACTTGAAGCAAAACTCTAAATGTCGTAATAAGGACATGAAAAACTTTTCCTGTTACAAAGTGTCAACCGTCTTAACGACTGTTCACTCGCACTTGTCCTTGTTTACACACAGATGCTTTTTGCCCCGAAACCCCTATTTTGTTCAGAAAAAAGGCGTTTCTTGTACAGGAACCACCAAGAGGGAGAGTTTTTCTGACCCATTTGTCCTGGTGATTCTCGAAAACATGTTTTGTTTCGAAGGCTAGTCAATTTCGAAACACATCGTCACCTAAGTTACCTCATATACTACTCAAAATATGCGAACTCCGCTGTCTGTTTTACATAGGTGAGTAGCTACAGGGATTAAATGCAATAACAAGGGTTCTATTCTGCGAAGTTTTTCGCTCAACTGGACTTACGATTTTTAGTCAAATCTATCCTTCTAATTCGACATTTCGGCCGTCGATTTCGAAGATCTACATCCCTTGCCCCAGAGCAGGAATCGTGACTCGCTCGCGAATTCGTTTATGGCGATAATAGGCTCGAGCTGCGTGTACACCATTCTCTCCTTCTCACACAACTCGGCCCGTAGTCATGACAAACTCAAGGAGACCGAAGGCGGAATCGAGCGCAGATGACTGCCGCGACGAGATAGTGCACCCAGGCGCGCCACCACACAGCCCCCCTGTGCGGGGTTTGTTATGGGTGGACATTCTCAACAATGCCTGCCGTATCTTGATCTTCTCCACATATTGATCTAGCACATCAACTGCACGGCCCTTGCATAATCTTTTAATTACACACGTCAGATTAAATGCATGCTCGGATGGCGCAGCTACAAGCAAAAAACTGGCTGTGCGACACGGTGACGATTTATCACGAGTTGTTGCCCACTCCTTCGAAACGGTCACTAAGATAACTGCCCATCCCGGAAACAAATCAAGCTGAGAGTTGGGTGAAACCTGAGCCGCGTGCGAGAATTCAATCAGCCGATGCATCCGCATACAGTACCCTGAGCAGTCAGGTCTAGACATGCAGCATTTGCTGATGTCCGACTAATGGGTCCTATAACCGCTGATTGTCCTCTCACTGCTATCACGTCTGACGACTGGTCCCCGTACGAACATAAAAGCTCAGAAAATGAACGAGTGCCTTGGAGGTTCGATTAACCTTCCTCTTTCTTACTAGGGCTAGAACCTTCGTCTCCCTTTGTAAACCGCTTTATTCCATTTTCGATGCTATGGGACAGCTTGACTAAGTGAGCCGTCTTTTAGGGCGAAATAGAGCGATTCCGGCCGAGCAACAGAGTTAAGTGTTTAAAACTCGCACGGAAGCTTATTAGCGGAGAGGGCATCAGCAAAGTATCAGCATCATCTACTAAACACTTTCACCAGGCAAAATCCGGAGTTTCGGGTCTGGAGACGGCCGTGCGTGTGTACTCTACATGTTGAAAGAGGGTCGATACGCCGGCTGATTCAGTTTCCATTCAAGCTAACTCTAAGTTTCTGTAGCTGCTCCATCAATAGGCATTAAATCAAAATTTGTTGCCGACATTTTGTAGTTGTATAACGTAAAAACGGTAACAGATTTTAAAAGCAACAGCAGTCAGTTAGAAGTTTCCGAAATGTTTTTGGCAATCGTTAGCAAGAGAGTTCCTATGGCTCTGGGATGATAAAGCCAGACTAACGCATGACTTTTTCGCTAGGATGTTTGAAGAAGGGCCGAGCTTGCCGCTGAACGAAAACACTTTTTTCGATGGGAAGAGGAGTCGCCAAATTTTTTCTAAGGATGTGCCATCGCTGTAGAAGAAGTAGAACTTCAATCCTTTAATTAACTTGTAGAAGAGGTTAATTTCGCCTTTTAGATTTAACTGATAAAAAAGCTAATTTGTTGAAAAGTGCCCAACTGAGGAAACTGCGCAATTGGGGGCGGTGCAAAAATAAGAAATTAATGATTGAAAACACAAAAGGGTAAAGCTGGTTTTTGCTCAGGTATTTATTCCTCCTCATTTCAAATCACAGCTCTTTGTTGATCGTCCTAAACTCGGAACTAAGTAGACCCTTTTCCCTGTAAAAAGACATTTCCAACCCTCAACCGGATTTGTGGTCGCGTACTCCTCTAGCAAAACTTGGGAACTGTACAGACATTCGTAGTGGCAACAGGCTACCGATAAAACGTTTGAAACATTACATATAATGCGCACAGGCAGAACGGGGTTGATTTGCGGTCTACATTGATATGATGAGAAGGCGAGTGTTCGCGGAGTTGAGAATAATGAAGGACAGAGCCAATCTCCAGGAGGAACCCCAATCTGTCCCCGTCCGAATAACGAAAGCGTCATGTCCACGAGTGGCTCGATGGTAGACTGTTGGACTTACTAACGTTTAATGTCCAAAGAAGGCGTGTACGAATCCTGAGTCCTGCAGAACTTGGGGCTTGACAAGGTTCGCTGATGGGGACTAATAAAACAGAAGTAGCCGGTGCAGTCTTGTCCGCTTCAGAACGACGTCTTATGCACCACTAAAGACGTTCCTAACAACATAAAACGAAGCATACCGCACGCTGAAGGCCAACAAGGTATTGCCACACCTGTTTCGGCAAGAGGTTAAGGACACGTCTCGGTGACCAGACTACGCACTTTCCCTGCGATGATAGCCTTCTGAGGTGCTATCAGGCAGCATTCACGGAGGTACTAACAAGCTTCAGAAAGCGATTGCAATGGTAAAATTTGACCAATAAATAACGAAATTCTAGGACACGAAGACAAGGCTTTGTGATCTTCTGACCGATACTATTACTTGGCCCATACGTCCCCAGAGAGCGTCCATATTTACATATAATGGTAGGAGAGAGCTCACCAATCGTGTGTTGGGACTCACTCGCCCCGTTGTGCCTTACGGGCTCTCTTTCGAGTCCAACCAGCAGTCCCACAGCGGTGAGTGCTATAGGCGGGATGGCATTAGCGACAAAGACAAGGGAGACTGGAATGGCCATTCCTGGCTTAATGGCCGTCGACAGCCAGTCATACCCAACCCCGGAATGTGGTGGTTCCGACAAAGACAAGGATTGCTAGAACTGTCATTTCAGGCTTGTTAGCCGCCATCAGCTAGTCATACCCAACCGCAGGTATGGAGCATCCGAGATTCAAACGTATGGTGTTTGTTTATTGAGTCTACTGCTTTGCCATTGAGCCGCAGATTCAATGTCCTGTCGGTTGTGATTGGAAATGTTAATTATGGTAGATGGGCGCTCATTGATCTGGTTACAGCTCGTCCTCGCCCCGTTGTGCCTTGGGGTTGGGTATGACCGGTTGATGACGACTAACAAGCCATAAATGAACATTCCGGTTTTTCTTTCCCCTTCGGTATCATCCCATCTGCTTACATTGCTAGTTATCGTATGACTGCTTTCGAGGGCTCTAGTCTGACCTGCTTGGCATAAAGAGACGAGCATACTATTTAACCGGATCGATGGACGCAATTTCAACATGGTTAGTTTCCCCAGTCTCATCTGACGGAGATACGAGCCCGTGGCTCACCGACCAAATAACTTCTGTTCAAGCCTTCAGTCTCCCAGACCGAGGGTAAGGTATGGCTGGCTGAATATAACTAGTAAGGCAGAAATGACCACTCTGGTTCCTCTCGTCTTTGTCAGTACTCCTTTTCAGCACGTGTATGCATTGGTGAGTTTTATATGGATTCCGTGCAATACGGTTCCAATGTTCGGTTAAATTAACAGAGCAATAAGTTTTCAGCTAGGCATGAATGCATTTTCACGCCAAGAAAATCATTCAACTGGTTTTCCACGTGAGACAAGTAAGGGAAAGGCGCCAGGCGGCATTGTTCAGACACTGTTTTACTATGATTCTTGACTCGAGTCGTCTGGCGGAGCCTCGTGGCTCAAGTGGTTAGAGCGTTGGCTGCGCCTAAAGCCTTCCCCTTACTGCGTGGTTTCGAATCTCACCGAGGCGCCGAGTTTTTCACAGTTGAGTCAATATGAATTCCGCTTATTGTTTTGAGCTTAGGAACTCATGCAGAAGTCCATTGCCGTCGGTCGATGATTGGCTAACACGCCCTATAACCGTAGCTTGTTCTGTTGCTGCTGCTGCTCTCTCTGACGATGGATTCCTGCACGAGTTCTAAAGCTCAGAACAATAGGTAATATGCTTCGGTGCTCGACCCTTTTTGCGTATATATACCGCGTTTAACATCCACAGAAGAAGACAAAGAAGAACAAGAGGTGACGAGTTCATGGAGCAGATTGTATTTGTACAGACATTTCGTAAAACCTTCTCGTTTTCATCATCAAAGTGGTGCGATTGCTGTTTCTGCTGGAATCGGTTAACCGAACCCGCTTTGTATTAAAGCTATGCTCGAAGTACGATTAGATATCTGGACTTTGAATTTTTATGCATACGTATGTAAAATTGATTAGTTAAGCATAGAATCTCGCACATTTTAGTCCAATTATGAAATATACGCTCAGAGCCCACTCAACGCTTGCGGCATCAGGAGGGATTTTTCTTGCCCTAGCACTTTAGATGTAATTTTTTTGACACGTAATACAGGTTACAAAAAGCGACACAAGACATGTGCATCTTTTAAATGGGTTTTATCATCATCAGACCTCATCAAGGGCATTTATTTTAAAGCGTCAAAACCGGGAAAATTGCTTCTATTTTTCACCAGCTCATTGAACTCTACCCTAAAGTGATGATGTGCAAAAAAAATTCATTTAGATTTGATGCCTTCCGATTCAGGTCATGCATTATGCTGGAGAGATGGGTTGGAACAATTGACTTTTTCAAGTTGTATTTGAAGTCGATGAAGTCACTGTCAGAAAACGTGCACTTTGGTTGAACATCACAGCCTCCTCAATAGGATGGGTTACTTTAATAAGCCGAGATATGATCGTCAAGTTATTATTTCTCTCTCTCTGTAGGCGGAGTTACGGCCGTATAAAAAGCCCAAGAAGGGGAGAATTGGGAAGATTTGAGGAGAGAAGCCGAGTGCTAAAAAATACCGTAAATTATATACAACCCTTATGGTTTTATGGCTCAGTCCGTTGTCCTCGCTTTGAAGGTTTTTCCCTCTTCCAAAGCCGTGGCATGGTGAATTGGGCACGTTTCACACCTCTTTTTTTAAAAGCTGCATTTCTCGGCTTATATATGCTTTTTTAGCATAATGCGGCACACTGGAAAGAAGTGCTGCGGCATAAACCATAAATTAGGTTTGCAACCAAACGTATATTTTTATGGGTGCTTGCGTTCCTAGGAAGAAAATGCTGCAGCTGTTGCCTAACAGCAACTAATTCTTCCTGGCTCGGCTTTCCGGAATCAGTGGAATGCGTTACATCTAAGCTAACAAGTAATTGCTAAAAAGCACTAAGATGCAATCAAGTACAAATATATAAATCACCGGTAAGGCTACGCAAACAACACTTTCTATCCTGCTGATGTTGCACATCGTCTTTATGTCATTGAATACTCGTGTTTTCAGTGAACACGACATGAACCCGTAGCCAAGAGATGAGGCCACGGCTAGCTGCGCGAATGACTCTTTTCTAGCTTTCGGGTTTAGCCGACGTTTGGGGTTTAATTATTACTTGCTGAAAATGGTAAGCGAACCCGTTTCAACTACCTCGCTGTCCATTACTTTGCCGATGAAGCTTGAAAAATTGATCTGCCTGAGTTTTGGCGGGGGGGGAGAGGTATTTTCGACATACAGTGTATATGCAATCTCATGAAATGTTGATTGAAATTTTGAAATGTGTTTTCAATCCCAAGAAATACTTAGGCAAGGCTGTAATATTAATTATCATGTCACACAATGTTAAGATATTCCAGTCATTTGAAGGATATTGATAAGTGGATAAGCTTCTTACCGATCGCTTTCATGACCTATATTCCGTAAAAATGGCCACTTTAGTAGCATGCATATTCCATTGGTTTTTGGTTCCCCGTAAACTCAAATTTATTCTATAAAAAACCTGCAAAGTAATTCTTTTTCTACACTTACTTGGCAGAAGATTTTGTATTTGTAAATTTTATGCTTGAAGAAGGACTGTCTTGCGGTTTTAGATAAGCCTTCTCAATTCCAAATAATTTTGAACTCGACCTGCCATTGCACTTGCATTCAGGGCTCCTGAACTACAAGCTGCATACTTTTTATGCAAGGAAAATCATATATTTGTATAGGCTACTGTGAAAAAAACATACAGTGAGTGACCGATCTCATGAAATGTTGGCTGAAATTCTGAAATGCATTTTCGATTAGAAAGGATTACTTGGTGCGGTTGTAATACCGATTATCTTAAAGCATACTTTTATGACATTTCAAACTTGGCAGGATGTCAGCTTTTAAATGTACTCCTTTCAATCTCCTGTAGAAAGCGTGCTCAGTAAAAAATGACTACTTAAGTAGCATGCATTTTTCCCATTGATTTTCCATGGTCTCGCAAATTCAAATATATTTTATAGAAACTATAAACAAAAATAGGCGTTTTTTAGTCAATAAATAGAGAATCACATCTTCTTTATATGTTATATATTAAGGGTTTTAAAAAAGATTTCTAATTGCTGGATAATTTGGAGCCTGACCATTCGTTGCATTAGCGTTTAGTGATTTCACTCTACAGGGTGCATGCGTTCCGCGTAAAGGAAATCTCATATTTTTCTATGCCATTAAAGAGATATCATACAGAGTCCATAAAATTTTACAATGGATGCGGACCATGTTGTACATTTCATGAGGAGCAGTGGTAAACGGCCAGGTACGATGCTATGTGAATTGACATTTCGCGGTCTTAAAAAATCACTGTATAGAACTTAAAATATTTTGTAGTGGATGTGGACCAAGTTGCTGATGCGAGTCTTTGCGACTAAACATTTTACAGTGTTAACAAATCCCATAATTAGAAACCTTTGTGAAGCCGAAAGACAATCTTTCTTGAAGTGCAAACTTTGAAGAAGGCGTAATTTGGCGCCAAAAAGCGGATGCAGAGATAATTTTATGCGCGTTTTATATGAAATGTATTTAAATTTATAAGAGCATCGAAAATCATTGAAAATATTTACACTACTTAAGTAGCCACTTTGTGGACCATAGTTGGTATTCACGTCTTTAAAGAGCTAATTCGAAAGCCGCATTTTGCCGTAACGGAAATATCATGCTAGTATGCGACAGGACAAGTTTTTTACAACCTTATTCCGGTAAAGTTTTCAAAATGAAAGCACATTTCAGAATTTCAGTTAAAATTTCACGAGGTACCAGATAAAAATAACGAGTACTGCTTTTGTGTCATGAGTACCTCCGGAAATTTCCAACAAAGGACCAAGCTAGTCAACGCCAGAGCTTCGATAATGGTGCCAACCACTGTCGATGCAGTACAGGCAACAAATCCACTTTTCCTCAGAGAGACGGCCGGATTCTTCTCCTCAGAGATTTAAGTAATCGCCGTTTCCATTTTCGACTTTGGCAAGGTGGCATCGTAACCTTTGAAAAGTTTGATTTGACAGTTAATGGCTGTAGAAACCTCCTGGAATCCTAAGCCCCATTGCTTTACAAATGCAGACCAAGTCATGGGTACGAAATGCACAGACTTTTCAAAGAAGGAACAAGAAGAATTTCGCATTATGAATAAACATTTTCGGCTGGGACTTCTTTCCAAACGACAGAGAAAATGCGTGCAACTGAATGTCGTAGTCAGTGAGCGGCGTCACTACTTACTACAATTAACAAATAAAAAAAGAAAATTAGAAAGTTTTTTTTCTCAGAAAACGAGAAATTTAGTGTTTAAAGGCAAAAAGGTGCCGTTGGTGAACTGGAGAAGGAAGAAAAACGGTCGCTCAAATTCGCAAGTCTGCCGGTCATACAGTTTTTGGGTTTTGTTGTACTCACAGAATTTGCCCAATAGTTTTAAAAGGTGTTTGCAGACACCAGTCAGCCAGGTTAAGAAATGTCACACCAAAATTTGCCTTAAAAATTTACGGCACCTGGAGTTTTTTGAGTGCTAATTGTTTGAAAGCTAAAGTGTACACTCTTTTGAACTTCAAATTTAGAGAAGATGCCAGTTCCCGTAAACGAGTGAAAGATAAATTATTTAAATTTGGAGAAGACGTAATTTTCTTCCATACAACTAAGAGATGGAATATTTTAACGCATGTTTTCTGTGAAATATATTTGGATTTATAAGAGCACTGAAAATCAGTGAAAAAAATCTAACTACTTATGTGGCCACTTTTTACAATACTTGGCTTTTTCGGGCGGCTGGACAGAAGTTCGCTCAAAAGCCACCATCCCGAGGTAACCGAATTATTATGGGTTTATGCTGCACGATAATTGCTATCAAAACTCCACCTTAGTAACATTTTGGGTCGAAAACGCATTTCAGAATTTCGGTTAACATTTCATGAGTTAGCACGCCTACTGTACATGTCTATTAAAATTAACAAAACACGTATTCATCCTTGGCAACCACATTCCATGTCTTCACCTGAGCCGTTAACTACCGTAATTTCATCACCGTTGTTGATTCTTGGTGTGATAATTACTCGGCTACCTGACTACCTATCAGTGGATCTCTTAATCATCCGAGCCCTTCACGCGTGGTTAATCACTCTGCACAGCGAAGGTCTCAGCAACGAATATGGTGTTGGGAGACCACTGGGCTTCCTGATCGACTGGGGGGCGGAGAACCATGACACAAGCAGGTTGCGGCTCACATAGCTCTCGACTTTTGTAAGTAATAAGATCTCGTCACACTTTAAGACGCAGCTGGGTGCCCTCGAATGAGCCGCGAATGAGCCCCGTATTGCCACTGCATGTTCAGTCTGTCCCCGTTTTACTGACGTACGGTAGGTGCGCTAACTCATGAAATGTCAACCGAAATTCCGAAATACGTTTTCGTTTCGAAAAGATTAATTAAGCAGTGTTGTAAAACTAACCAGCCTACAGCATACTCCTATCATAATTCAGTTACTGCAGGATGTCAGCTTTCGAATGAACTTTCTTCCGGCTGCACGCAAAAACTACACTCTGTAAAAATGACTACTTAAGTAGCATTAACTTTTTCCCATTGATTTTCGATGCCCCTAAATGTCCAATTATATGTCATGGGAAGTATGCATAAAAAAATTCGCTCCTTCGCTCATTCGGTAGAAATTTACGTCTTCTTCTAATTTTGTACTAAAAAGAGGGACATAATTCAGTTTTAAAAAAAACGTTTCTTGCTGAGCGACATTTAACTACTGTGAAATAGCCGTTCATAAATGGTCATGTCTCTGCATTTACCAATGTTGCTTGTAAACTTAACAATATGGGTCTAATCCACTGCTACATTTTACGAACCCTTTATCGTCCCCCTTCATTACCGTAGAGAAATGCGTAGTTTTTTTTTACGCGGAAAATATAACGCTTGTAGTTTGGAAACACTGAATCCAGGTGTAACGGCAGAGCGGGTTCAAAATTATTCGGGAACTGTAGAAGTTTCGAAGACCGTATGTTACCCTTCCTTTGAGTAACAGATTGGAAGAAGACGTAGTTTTCTACCGAATGAGCTAAAGACTGAATAGTTATATAGTTATATAGTTTTCTAAAACCGAAGTATGTCCCTCCTTCGAGTATAGAATTAGAAGAAGACGAGCAAAGGAATGAAAATTCGTATGCATGTTTTCCATGAAATACAATTGAGTTCTTAAGAGCATCTAAAATCAATGAAAATGCATGCTACTTAAGTAGTCATTTTCTACAGAGTGTAGTTTTTGCATGTAGCCGGAAGGAAGTTCATTTGAAAGCCATCAGCATGAGGTAACTGAAACATTACAGAATTATTTTGCAGGCTGACTAGTTTAACAATCCTACTTAATTAAGCTTTTCAAAACGAAAACGCATTTCGTAATTGCGGTTGACATTTCATGAGTTATCCTACCTACTGTAGTTGCTTTGTATGCAACCGCACCGGGTTTGGCAAACGGTCCTGGCATTTATTACGACGATAACGGACGATGACGGGTTGATTTAAATGGATGGTTTAGAACGGCTTGATTATTTTGACGTGCATGATAATGTTCCAATGAAATAAGGAGTTATATCTAACGAAACCCAAGCATTAAAGACAGCAAGTAAAACCGATCGGTGAATAATATATAAATTTTGAACGTTACGTAAACGGACAACAGAGCGCGAGGACTAAGCAGGCCAACAAAGCAAGATGTACAGGTGTGTTGTTTTTCGTCACATCTAAACAAACAATCCAGGCAAAGAAAATTGGGTTAAATTATCAGAGGTAACTTAGTCCGGTACCTCACCACAAGGTCTCTTCGCCTTCGACAGATGTGGCAAACGCTTGAAATGACTGTCTACAATTAAAGCGTTTCCACCAACGGCTGCCTTATTTCCTGAATTACCAAGTAGCGGGATCCACTAGTCAGCTGTTTGTGGGGCGAAATGCGGGCGCTTGCTTTTTATCAAGAAACGGAAGGTTCAAACCCCAGCAAGACAACAATAATCAAACGAAACATCTATGTTTGAAGGCAGTGGACACTGAAATAACAATTTTTAACCTATTGTTAGTTGTCAGTCTGCAAGAAAACACCCCATGCATGAAAGCAATCACATTTTAATGCAAATCCAATTGAGTTAAGAGTACGTCTTTAGCTGAGCCATGGATCTCGACTCCATGGAGTGAAGATGACAGTAACGCTCACTTACCTGACCTGATATTGGGGCAGAATATGGACTTTCCACGAATCTTACAGCCACTGCAAGTGGTCTGGACTAGCGGAGGGAAGTTTGCTCATAAGCCGGCCTTTTCCAGAGTAGTTGCACTGTACATGTCTGGGGAGTGCGACGGAACCAGTATCTCTGCCCAGTACGTGCTCAGTATGTTTGCATCCAGCCGGCTGCGTTGGTATCGAATCGAGCGTGAAAATGTCGTGTGCCTGAGATATTACAATCCATTTGCTGCGGAAAAATTTTAGACAGAAACGTTTACGAGAGAGTTCGACCGTCGATTTCTACGATGTCCACCGTGAGCCCCACAACAGTGGTGAAAGCAGGGACGGTGACTTGTGCGGGGGCTTACAATGTCAGCAGACTTACGCTGAATCTACCACACTCTCTCCTTCTCCCCGCCTGTCAAGACAGAGTGAAGAAGACCGGAGACGAGGGAGACCGCAGGTGGATGGCTTGGACGGATCCGCACCTTGGCGCTCCACTCCGCACCCGCTGGTCCTCTGAAAAAATGGCCAGGATTTAAACCCAAAGAACAATTAGGGGGTGGCAGGGGCCCAGTTTGTGCGACGACTGCTGACAACAGGGTCTGTCATCGCACCCCCTAGATGTTGGCATTTGTTATTGCACATAGATAACGCCTGCCAGAGTCTGATGCGGCCCCTGTGTTGATTCAGCGCATCTAACACGCGGCCCGTTTAGGGGACAAGAAAACGTTTAAGCTGCGTTGCCAATACACTACTGATGTCAGGGAGGCGGGAACTGAGGTTCTGGACTCCTCTCAATTATTTTAGGCAGTGTTTGCGGCCTTCTATGCTGCGAATGTAATAAAGTCACTTGTATATGTACCAGATACGCTACTGATTACTCGCTGGATAAGAGTACGAGGCCTTTCCTCTACAGTTCAGAGCAGTCCGCTCGTAAGCGTTTGCAAAACTTTAACGGATCTTGAGAGGCTCGATCCATTTTAGGATGTTATCAAGCTTTTTTCCTCCCCATAAACAGTTGACTACCGAAGGATAAGTCCAAGTTATTGAATTAATCCAAATTTTACATCCTTCGAGTGAAAATATTAAGCCTTAGCTCAAAAAAATTAGTCTTTTTAGACGCATTACAGACGCCTCTAGCAAACTGGAATGAATCAAATTGTGGCGGCATGTGTCTTTTAAATGGACTGAGAGCGATCATTTAATACAAGATGAGTTGACACATTGAATTTGAGTTCATAAATTTTCCTTTCATATTCTTTGGGCCCGTTCCCGTCTCCACCTCGAAAGTAGTAAAAAAACTCGGAGTTTCTAATTGACGTAGCGCTGATAGCAGAAAACTATGTCAACGCGACTCAATACATTTGCCAACAGCGGTCAAAAGCCCGGTACTGTGTAAGTTTTTTACGACTCTTTGGAAACGGCTGAATAGTGTTTCTGCACTCCAACTTCCCTGATATCTCTTAATTTAAAACCATTTTTCACGGGATAAACCCTCTTAAAGCTCTACTAGTTAAACCATGAGGTCATCTGCTGACCCCAGAAAAATCCCTCAACTGGACACGCTTGGAACGTTCTTTTCTCTAGTAGAAGGATTTTGCAGTGACCTAAACATAGGGGAGCAAATGTTTGACATGCCTGTCCTCTCAGCTGCCCCTAAATCCAGCCATCCTTTCAAACATGGTTGTTTAATATTTGCGTCGAACAAAAACAGACGGAATATCGTCAAAAGCACACCTCCTAAAGTCTTAAGAGGGTTCCAGGATAAAATAAACACAATCTTCAAGCATGTGTTTCCTTTATAATGGCAGCCAGCGGCACGATGCATTTTCTCAACCCCGACAGTGCCTGCAGTGCAGCGGTTAGTTAGAGAAAGGAACTCGCAAGTCAACAGTAATTAAAGACGATGATCTGGCCAGTTGGTTGAAACGCTGTTATCTTATCCAGTGTTTGCATGTCATACGAAACATTATTAAGCTTTTTTTAAATGGTTTGTTTACTTGCTCTGCTAAACCGGGTACGCTGAAACAGCCCACTGAAGTTTTCTCAGGTTAACACCACTTCGAAATCAAATGCCAGTTAGTGCTTTTCTTTATTCCTTGATTCTAGCTGCAGAATTCGCGACTTCATTATTGTCGCTGCTAAAATTTTATGAATACCATGTGTCACTTTCGTAGGCACATGAAGAAATCAATTTACTGTAACGACGAGGCATTAAGATTAGTTTTGGTATATAAAGAACGCGTCACAACGCACAGACAGTTTGAAAATATGTTGTCACTGGGTTTTCATGGATAACAAAGCTCAGGGTAAGAGGATCACGCTTCCGGCGGTGTTTTATTAGGTGACATTAGGATGTGATTTCGTACGCGCCACGCTTGGGTCGTCGAGGGTGGGTTTGCCACTTTAGTTTGTAATTTTTCGATGGGCGTTTTAGATGCGTTTGTCCTTGCATGATACTCAAATTGCAAGCTTTTCAAATCAAACGGCTATATTCCCTCAATTACTCATCCTCCGACTTCTTGGGCTTCAAACCGGGCTAATAACTTTTTTGTTGATTTTCTTATTTAATGACACTGTCCACTGATAATGTCTTTGTGTTTTGGAAGGGTACTGATAAATCGCATTAGCGTTCAAATCTCGTTGTAACGAATCACATTTTCTTCGATTGTGCCGATCAGTGGTACTTAAAGATTTTTTCTTAGCAGTTATTTTCTGGTCCAAGATACAAGTGTACTCACTTTTTCCTCCTTTTCTTCCTCCTTCCGCTGTAATACGGAAAACCAGTAGTTTTATGCTCTTCGGCTGGAAGAAAAACCAGTTTTCGGATTTGGGGTGGATAGGACGAACATACAGTAGGTGGACTTACTCATGAAATGCCAACCGAAATTACGATATGCGATTTCGCTTCGAAAGGATCACTAAGGTAAGGTTGATTTATTAATCATTTTGCAGTATAATTCCATAATAATTCAGTTACCTCAGGATGCCGCCTTTCGAATGAACTTTTTTTCGGCTGCATGAAAAAAATATACGCTGTAAAAAATAACCACTTTAGTGACAGACTTTTGTTATTGATTTTCGGTATCCTTAAAAATTCGATAATATTTCATGGAAAGCATGCATAAAAATATTCATTCTTTTGCTCATTCAGTAGGAACTAACGTCTTACTTTAAGTTACTATTCAAAGGAAGGGTATAATTCGGTTTCGAAAAACATTTTCACTTCTAGAATAAGCTTGAACCCGGCCTGCCATTACACGTGCATTCAGGGCTTTCAAACGACATGCCCTATATTTTCTGCGTATGGAAAACCATACATTTCTCAATGGTAACAAGAGAACTTATTTTCGGCTGCATGAAGGACCTATATCCTGCAAAAAATGACTACTTAAGTAGTATGCAATTTTCTCATTGATTTTCGATTCCCTTGAAAATTCAATTATATTTCATGGAAAGCATGCATAAAAATATTCATTCTTCTACTTATTCGGTAGAAAATCAGGTCTTCTTCCAAATTCTTACTCAAAGAAGAGTATAATTCGGTTTTTAAAAACTTTTCTAATTCCCGAATAATTTTGAACCCGACCAGCTGTTACAATTGCATTCAGGGTTTCAAAACCACAAGCTGTATATTTTCCGTGTAAGGAAAACCCCGAATTTCTCTACGGTTTTAAGAGGAGACCATATGAGGTTCATAAAATGTAACAGTGGATTTGAGCCATATTGTTAGATTTACAAGCCGCATTGGTGTGTGCAAAGACATCACGTTTTATGAACGGCCATTTCACGGCATTCAAAAATCTCACAATTAGAAACTTTTTTGAAACCGAACTATACCCTTCCTTTGAATATAAAATTGAAATTAGACGTAATTTCCTTCTGAATGGACAAAGGAATGAATATTTTTATGCGTGTTTTCCATGAAATATAATTTAATGTTTATGGATACCGAAAATCAATGACAAAAGTCCATGTCACTTAAGTAATTTTTACAGCGTAGAGTTTTTGCATGCTGTCGAAACAAACGTTTTATTCAAAATCCGACATCCTGAGTTAACTGAATTATTATTTAATTATGCTGTAAAATGATTAATAATTCAACCTTACTTAAGCAATTTTTTGAAACGAAAACGTATATCGAAATTTCGGTTGCCATTTCATGATTAAGCCCACCTACGGTATATCGGACCACTTTGGGCACTGAAGCAGAAGCAGAGACAGTTCAGGACAAATTGGAGGATAATGGCAACCAGGAATTAAACGTTTGGAAAATTATGTAGACGACTAGGGAGACCACTGTTAAAAGGACGAATCCTTTGTCAAACTGACTTTTCAAGATTTTATACTGGATAACTATCTACCTACACCACAATTGGCCCCGGTCTCCAGTTACATTTTCTACAAACGCAATTCTGTGTCTAGAGGTAGAAATGTGCTGTTACTTGGTCTCGTTTGGTAGGACAAATGGCTCAGACGAAAGAACATCTCTTAAAAATATGGGGAAACGAATGACAACGTGATTCCGGAAATGCTAACCTTGGATTACCAACAGCCCATACAACTTGAATATATATACTTCCGAACTAATTGCTGGTTTTTCCTGTCTCCCTAATTCACGAAACACGTCGGACTTCACGTAAGGACTTCCTTCCGACGAAGTACGTGCTGGGACAGCAGCAATTTCCGACCATCACCTCTACTTCCTCCATTCTCAGTCCGGACTAACCCCTGCGAACGGAAATGGATGCGTACTCGCTGAAACCGTAGGAGGCTCGTTGGATCCTATGGGGCAAAGCCATGTAGTGAAAGAATGTATAAACCCACAGATGCCTAGACTCTGGGTGCCGGATACATGCCGAAGATGACAGGCCTTGACTCGCCTTTCCGCAAACTAACTATCCAGATGAGTGTGGCAGTCCGCACCTGTGGTTTTCGACGCAGTTGCCTACTCGTGCCCCCCTTCAGTCCGCCTCGTGCTCCCTGCCAATCAATTGCTTGGGCCGCGAAGGACTTGGCAACATTGTGGTCATAGCTCAAAGCCAATCGACGGGGCCTCCTTCGATGATTGACTGCAGGCGGACAAAGTCCAGGCGCACGCGCCTTGCGTCCGGCGCTGGAAATTTCAACTGCTCTGTCACTATCCTGTTGAGAGACCGCATGCTGTAACTGCTTGTTGAGCTGCGTGTTCACTTGCTCGCCTCAGTAAAGCTTGTCCATCTGACTGTCTTCTCTGCATTTATGACCGCTAACCTTCATGTTGTCGACCAACGCATATCATAAAGGCCGAAACGCCGGATGCATATCCTGCGGCACTAAAGCTCAAAATGACAAAATTAGAGTCCATGAACCGGCAAATAATTTACTGGCTTTATCGTCTTCTTAGTCCATGAGATTGGACGAACTTCACATATGGACTTCCTTTTAACTACGGGCATGCTGGGACAGCAAAATTTTTTGACCATCAACCCTACTTCCTCCATCCTCAGTCCGGACTTACCCCTGCAGACGGAAGTGGATGCGTACTCGCTGACACTGCACAGATGGTCCCGAGATTAGGCCTACATTTCTGCAAAACCGAAGTACATCAGTGCCTTGACGCCTGACGGTTGCTCTTGAAGTACATTGGGCAACACCGTTTATGAGATGTCGTCACGGGGAACGGGTGAACTGCCAATTTCCTACTAGATTAACTGGAAGAATAGAATACGTCCTGCTGAAAAAGGAGTCTTCCCAAATCTGATATCCTCATAACTCCCTATACTGCTGAGTATCAAAGACTACGGCCTCTTGTTTTTGTGCGTTTTGTTATAAAAAAGCAATTGCATAAGTAAGGCACTCTCATTAATTGTTCGCAGAGTCGGAAAATTGGGATTTCGTTCCAGGAGTCTCATATGAGATGAGGTATCAGAAATGGCACGGTTTTCAGCAAACGCTAGGCGATGATCTTTAGAAATTCTGATTTGTAAATTGGCAAAATTTTTACCGCAGGACGTAGCAATAAATTTCTTAGTCAGCACTATGCTTTACCGAACGGAGAAGTAAAAGGGATAAACGGGTACATAAGGAATTCCCGCCACGCTCTGCCCGTTTTCTTAGCGGCATGTTTTGTCGGTCAACGACTTTGAGTGTATTCAGAAATTAGCCGTCGAAGGTCTGCCGCTTGAGTCGTTGGGGAGTACTTTTGCTATTAGTTAAATCATTCTTTGACAAAATATGTACTACTGATTGAACAGTAGACAAAAATAACCTAGGTGAAGGAAAACGGCCTACGGACGACGGTTTCATTCATCAATTATGAGAAATACCAGTGGATACCCATTAAGACTGTTCATAGGGGCATTTGTCTATGTTCCCCCGGAGCATTATTAGAAAAGTAAGAAAGGAATTTGAACCGCGCCTTCAAAAGAATATGATCAAGCCTCTTTTACGCAGGAAACCGATTGTAAAACCTTTTCATTTGCCAAAAGTATGTTGATCATACGCCTTGATTCCAGAAGAACATTTGCATTTGTGATGGTGTCTTGTTTTGCAAAAAGCCTCCGATGTCAGTCCAGGTGACCATGTATGGGAAAAACATCTTGGTAGAACATACGAAACCGGTTGCGACCTCCAGGAACTGTCGATGTCTGGTGGTTTGGATGGCAAACAGTTTTGGTGAGCGATCCATCTGGCGGTCAACAGCAGACACCGAAATAGGCCTGGTGTTCATGGACTTCTTGAAGGCTGCCCTCGGGGACGGAAGAACACCACGATGTTGCCGGAGGATGCTCCTATTCAAAAGAGGAACGGCCATCACAGGGCTTTTGTGTTAATATCGGGGTCTTTCATCGGTTGCGCCATCAACTGTATGTTGCGCACTGACTCAGTTAAGAAAAAAGTAGATATGAGCCTGTATGCTTTTCTAGGGTAGGAATGAGCGTGTAAGTTATGGACAGAAGAGCAGTCTGTTAGCAAGATGAGCATACATGGTCTCCGACTAATACGTCAAAAGACGTGTGACTTTGGGGTCTGTTAACTAAAATTCCGCCCGGTCTTTAACTTAAAAACGTTTCATAGCTAGTAAACTGCACAGTTGCCCATTGTGTTGACCATCCAGATGTCGCACACTTGCACAGACTTACTAAAAATTGCTAGGGAACGAGCTTGTCGAAATATTTTTCAATGAACAAACAGAAGAAGTGGGAGGATCAGAAAACACATGAAAATCTCAGAAGATGAAGATGCGATCACTGGAACAAGAAATTTATTTGCCTGACGTTTCGGATTCCCCCTCGTATCCATCACCAGAGACATTCGCAGATAAAGATGATGGTGGCACCAGGAGTGCAGTAATTATAACACGTGGCTGCCGTGGGACCGTATGCGCACTGAAATTAAAAGTTCTCGCAATCACCGCTGGGGTCGTAATTGATGCGGTGGTGGCTTGTCCGAGTCCTTAATGGCCGTGATTTCGTCATCTGTGCTGGATGCTGGTGTGACGATTGCTCGGCAAACTGGCTCACTGTCACCGTGATAATTGCTCGCCCGCGCCCTCCCCACGTGACTGATTCTCCTGGCCAGGAAAAATTGCCGTACGGAATAGGGTACCGGGAGGTCATTGTGCTTGTTGATGAACTGCTACCTGGAACTCGCCTATTCGCTTCTATCAACATGAAAATCTGCTGTGTGCTTTCCCAGTGCAATGAGAATAAACTGACGACGCAGTGGAAGGTCATGTCCGACAACAGTGAGTCACATATCCACTAGTCTGTGAGGTCAATTAGGAGTCCGATACCGGGGTGCGTAAAGTGCGTGACAAATTCTGAAAAACTAAGAAACTAGAAGCCACAACTTATGGGGTAAATTACTGGTTTACTCATCTTTCCAATCTATAAAAATCGGCCGAACCTCGCATATGCACAGTCAGTAAGCAATCTCACGAAGTGTAAACCACAATTATAAAATACGCTTTCGATTAGAAAGGATTACTTGAGTGGGGCTGCAATACTGACTATCTTGCAAGAGAATCCCGTAATGATGTAGACACACCGGAACGTTAGCTTTTAAGTCCACTTCTTTTTAGCCGTCTGCGAAGACAACCCTCGGCAAAAAATGACAAATCAAATACTACCAATTTCTTCGATAGGTTTTCGCGTTCCTTATAAATTCATATATATATATATATATATATGAAGAAGATAGAAGGCTCGTCGGAAAGAATCGAGTTGTACTCGTGAATTTTCGAGCTGGTGACACCAACCCGTCGTCAGACGAAATAAACGAATAAACTTTCTCCTTCGTTTATTTCGTCTGACGACGGGTTGGTGTCACCAGCTCGAAAATTCACGAGTACAACTCGATCCTTTCCGACGAGCCTTCTAGCTTTTTCATATTATCTCGGAATGCACACTACCTCAAGTATTCATCATATATATATATATATATATATATTATAGAAAACCTTGACAAAATTCCACTTCTTTTAATAATTTAGCGGCAAATCACGTTTTTTAACGTTAATGCACGCAGAAAGGAAATGTTGTGGTTTTAAAGATTGTCAACTCCCTAAATGATTTGAGCGCGATCTGCCGTTACATTTGTTGTATATTTTCCATGCCATATACTCATTTAAACTATTTAGAAAACCCCATAGGGGGCACATAAAATTCTGCAATGGAAATGAATTGTGTTGCATACTTATAGAGACACCCTGTTAGATAGACGGGCACGATGCCACCTAAACGGGTATTTCACGGTCTCGAAAAAGCTTATAATTAGAAAAATGTTTAAAGTTAAAAGATACCCACTTTTCGAGTAAAAATTTTGAAAAAGACGCGATCTGCTAAGAGATGAGTACAAGATAAATATCTTTCTTCACTTTTTCAGCAAAATACATTTGAATCTACAAGACAATCGAAGAGCGATAGAAAAATGCATACTATTTAGGTGGCAATTTATTTACCGCGTGTGGTAATTGCCGGCGGCCGGAAAGAAGAGCACTCAAAAACAGGCGTTCTGACGTGCTTGAAACATCACGAAACTATGATGCCAGATAATTAGTGTTACAGTCCCACTTTGGCAATCCCTCCTAATTGAAAGTACACATCAGAAGTTCGGTTGACATTTCCTGTAATCGGCCACTGACTTTACTTCTTTCTGACGAAGGACATACTCAAGCAGCATCAATTTCCTGACGTCATTCCCAATTTTCTCCATCCGTATTCCTGACTAGAACCCGCGAACGGAAACAGATGCGTACTTGCCTACATTACGCAGGTGGTCCACAGAGGAAGTACAACCCATAAGCGCTAATTTCTATAAAACTAGGGTTCCTCAACACCTCACTACCTGCCTATCTCTCTCAACGTATGCTGCGTATCAGTTCACACATAAACATTCGAATACCGGTTTGTATGACTTTGTAAATTGGTGAAAGATAGGAACCACGAATAGGCGATAGCGAGAAGATCACGCGTAGATTACTTCTTCAGGAGCAATATTTTACAAACAGACCGCTGGCATGATGGCCTTTTAAAGCACGTGCAAGGGCGGTGGATTCCACCTACTGGGCTGAAGCTAATGTCAAGAAAATGAGCAATGACCCCGTTTGTTTATTTTCTGCGTTGTTGTTCTGCCTGCCGTCAGGGTTAAGTTCGTTACTAAAGAACTCCAAAATGATTATAATCCCAGACTTTTGTATTTTGACCAAACTCCAAAGTTTGCCTGTTTTATATGGTGAGATCGAGAATAATCTAACCAAAATACGTGCAGGCTATTGCAGTAGACATTTGACCAAGGGGGTCATTAACTACTCACACACTCCAAGGTTGACTTAAGACTGCTGCTAAACAAGCCCGGGTTTGCTGAAAATGGTCATCAACTTCCTGCTTATTTTATTCTAACTTTTTGGTTGGCTTCTGATATACATTGGATCGTTAAGTTTGCAAATTTAATTGAAAGCAAAGGAGTTTGGTTTGGACAGAAGTGCATATGTTGCGTCTTTAAAGACCTGAGACCTCGAGGTCTGTAATGGGTGCGATCGCTCCGAGAATGTGTACTTTGTAATGAGACGCAATTTTGACCCAAGTGTGACTCTCATGGCAGAAATCCACTCAGACAGATTTTTCTAAAACTTCCTTTTTCGGCATCTGAGTGAAAAAGGCAAATTAGCATAAATACGTTGTGGTAGAAGGACGCTCACAGATCGTGTTGCAAACTCACCCTTCCCGTTGGGCCTTGGGGCACTTCCCCGTGTCCAAGCAACAGCCCAGAGCAGCGCGTAATATAAGCAGAATAGCATTACCAACAAAGACAAGCGAGACTGGAATGGTCATTTCCGGTTTGTTGTCCGTCGTTAACCAGCCATACCCAACCCCGAAATGGACGACTAATACGCCAGAAATGACCGCTCTACAATTATATATATGCCTATATGTTACCCCGGCTCAAAGGATACCCGGCCAGCCATGTGAAAAACGGTCTTGGATATCAAAAACAACCACAAAACTTCGGCTCTACTGGAGGCCTAGAACCGCGGAAATTCTACTCCCCACTCTACATGAAGGCCATTTCTGAAGCGATCACCCGACAAATAAACCGTCTTGGCATCTCCACTGCCCCAGGTCAGTGTCTTCACTGCACGCAGCATTCTCTCGAATAAAAAACCTTATACACAAAGAACAGAAAGTAATGTCATCTACCGAATTTCGTGTGCTAACAGCTCTTGCCATTATGTTGGCCATAAAGGCCAACGATTTGGGACGCGTATGAACGAGCACAAAATAGCCATCCGCCGACATGACCCGTTGTCACTCGTGTTTGCGTACGCCCTTGTATACGACAATCACTTCAGTTGGGAAGGAACTGAAGTTGTTGTCATGGCTAACTCCAAACAGGCGCGAGAATTCCTCGAAGCGTGCACTCTGAAACGATCAACATCAATCGCCTTGTCGATCTGGACGCTCATTACGAACGTCTGCGTGCCCCGCTCACTGACTTGCGTCCACGACCTAACAACAGCCGCTAATCCATTCTGGGCCACATAGAATCTCACTGTTCTACCACCTCGCTCCGCCAGACAGCCAAACAAAACGGCAGCCCCAACAACCCCAACATTGACGCACTGGCCTCTGCTCCCATTAGGGATCGACAACCACAAATTTCGCTGTTTACAGTCCCGTTGAATCGCCACCCCCTACCCTGAGCCGCAACAGTTCCCCCTGTCCTCCCATCCTGAATCCTAGCGTAAATATATGCCCCCGCACATTAGTTGCCTGTTTGTCAGTGGCCGTCCTGTCGTGCAAACCAGTTTAGTCTGACGACAGGTTGGTGTCACCAGCTTAAAAATTCACGAGTACGATCCGACTTTTTTCCGATGAACCTTCGCCCTTCATCATATCGTCTCAGGATGCACTCTAACTTAGCTATTGAATATAATATATGAGATGATACCGACAAAGAAAACGGAGACCGGAATGGCCATTTATGGCTTATTAACCTTCGTCAGCCAGCCATACCCAGCCCTAAGTGTGGATCACTTGAGATTCGAACCCGGAATCTTTGATCATGGAGTTTGACACTCTACCATTGAGCCACAAACCTGTTGTCCTGTCATCGGGAATATCAGTTATGGCAGATGGGGGCTCACCGGTCAGGTTACGGAACACGCTCGTTCTGTTGTGCCTTGGGGCTCATACTAGAACCCTCGCAGTCTAATAGGCCAGAAACGGCCATTCGGGTCTCCCTGATCTTTGTTGGTATCATCTCATTTACTCCTACTACTAGTCGCTATGCGACTGCGTGCGAGGGTTCTAGTATGAGCTCCAAGCCATAGCGGAATGAACATGTTCCGTAACCTGATCAGTGAGCGCCCGTCTGCCATAATATAATATATGCACAGTAAGTGAGCGATCCCATAAAATGTTGACCGAAATTCTGATATGCGTTTTCGATTAGGAAGGGTTACTTAGATGGGGTTGTAATACTGATTATCATACAGCGTAATCCTATACTATTTCGGACTCACCAGGGTGTCGGCTCCTGAATGTACTTCGTTTCGACCATGTGCAGAAACCACAATCGGTATAAAATGGCTACTTGAGTAAAATGCATTTTTCACGTTAATTTTCGATGGTCTTAAATTCAAGTATATTTTATTGAAAACATGCACAAAAATATACTTTCCTCTACTCGTTTGGTAGAAGATCACACTTTCTTTACATATTATACCCGAAGAAAGTCTACATTTAGGTTTTTTAAAAGTTTCCCAATTTCCGAATAATTTCGAGCCTGATCAGCCGTTGCATTAGCGTTAAACGATTTCATTTTACAAGGTGTATGCTTGTCGCATAGGGGAAATCGCATATTCCTCTACTTCGTTAAGAAGAAACCATATGGAGTTCATCACATTTTGCAATGGATCGGACTGTGTTGGACATTTCATGAGGAGCATTGATAAACGCACTTGCGCGATGCTGTATGTAAGGACATTACACGGTCACAAAATTCTCATAATTAGAAACTTTTTTAAAACCAAAAGGTAACCATCCTTAGGGTATAGCATGGGAAGGGACTATGGTTTCTCACCAAATGAGTTAAAGAGCATATTTTCTGTGCATGTTTTTTTGTAAAATATTTTGATCGG
This sequence comes from Spirometra erinaceieuropaei, assembly GCA_902702965.1. Lineage (NCBI taxonomy): Eukaryota > Metazoa > Platyhelminthes > Cestoda > Diphyllobothriidea > Diphyllobothriidae > Spirometra > Spirometra erinaceieuropaei. The sequence continues at coordinate 1,662,793 of CACRXP010000054.1, read as the reverse complement.
AGTAGGACTACCTCGCTGTCCCATTCACACCGCCGCTATCTTGGTAACACCGACAGCAACTGACAAGAATCCGCGTAATTAGATTTCGCACTTTCCGGAGACAGTGCGCAAATTCATCCCCGAAATACGCTCCAAAAGGTCAACTGGCATGTCCAAAGAACCTTTTGACAATCGGCTGCCACCACGCCCTTAAGCAGCATCAACGCTCTTGAGACGAAGATGTTCTTGTCTCCTCAAAAAAATCGAGAACTCATCAAAACATTAACTTATTTCTGAACACCGACCTTTGTGCTGGGGACGTGGGTCATCTTGATCCGTAGTAGAGTAACTTTAAAGTTCAGCATTTGCCAGACCGAAATTCTGCAGCTAACAAGATTGGAATAAAATCCTCAATAATAATACGTGTGCTACTTTACTTTTAGACACCTGCGACAGTTGGCTGGCCTGTAACCTGTCCCCCTCCCTTGTCTGCTGTGTGCGCTCTTGTCCAAAAGCAAGGTCAGCTGAACGCGTGATAGACAGGGGCCGGAGTTATATTGCAGTTCACGAGGTTGTTTACAGAGATCCACGCCCCAAACCAAGCCATACTCCCTAATTCGCCAGCGGATGCTACTAGTATTGTGTCAACGTCAATTGCGGGCCATGTTCGCATGTTATGTGCGGCAAGTTGGTCAGGGGAGCAGTCCTCCCTGCGCTGTCGGTCTGCGTTCGTGTAAACTGACGGTCCCAGTGTTCGTGTTGTCTTCTTCATCTGGACGGGAACCAGAAACCCGCTTTTTTCCTCTGACGCAAAAAACGCCCCGGGCAGTCGAACAGGCAGAAGTAGAGGCAAAAGTGGTCCTGTTTTCAAATAAACACTTAGCTACAACAAAGCAGAACAACTGAAAGCCTACAACCACACAGTTGTCTAGGGTCACCGCATCATGGAAGGAAAGGCGTGCACGTGTGCGTGCGTGCTAGCGTCGTAACTCTCCTTTTTTCAGCTGTCATCTCACCCATCGCAGAACCCTCTGTGGTGCTGATACCGTTACCGCAACTGCCGGTCGACATTTTACTCCTGCGGGCTAGTACTGCCCACTTTTTTCTGCCTGAAGGTGTGTGCGTGTGTGTGTCAACATGACGACAGAAAACGAGCCCATCCGCAAGCCAGAGGGAGAGAGAGAGAGAGCGGAGGATAAACGCGCTCGCTGGACGCAATAACACATAACAGGGAAGCGGGGGTCATGTGCGGAGAAGAGGCGTCGGTTATGCAGGCGTACACACACACACACAGACGCAGGATTGCACACACACACACACACGGGCGCAGTGGAAGGCAGCTGGTTGCACGTACCTGTGTGCCGTCTGGTTATGTGCAAATATCCGCTCCAGTGACTGTGTTACCTGAATCCCCTGCTTTCAAAGGGTAATGGATGTGTAGGCGCCTATTTAACAGTTGGCGCGTTGGTAAGGCCTCGCCCCACAGCGAGATGAGCTACTATTTCATCGTTTGCTTGGCTTCCCTGCCCGGCGGCTGTAGGGGGCCGAGAAAGCAGTTTGGTCATAGCGCGGCTAATTACCTGCCTGGCGGTTTGAAAACATAGCAGTCTCGGGGAAGCAGCAGGCGGAGGGTTTGCTTTTTTTCTCATTTGCCGCAGCATACGAAAAACGGCCTGCCATTCTGCCAAGTCGGTAATACCCATGTCAGTGGGCAGGCAGCAAGTTGATTGCGTGGAAAGTGAGTGCCTCAGAACAACAAGAATTTCGCCGATACATGGTCTTTTACAAATTAGAATGATCTCCTCATATTGCAAGGAGTTTAGAATCGCTTAGAGACCTTGACGAGTACGGCTAATTGCTAATAGGCCAGAAGTGGCCGATCCAGTCTTCCTAGACCTTATCGGTAATGTCTTTCTGCCCATAATACTAGCCACTGGGTGGCAGCTGGCAGGGCTCGAGATCGGATCACAAGACAAAAGGTGAGGAGTGTGCTCCGAAACGAGATCGGTGAGCGGACCTCGACCATTATAATTATATCCGGTCGCAACCGACAGGACAACGAACCTGGGCCTCATTGTTTAGAGAAATTGGACTTCTAACCTACAGGTCGCGGGATGGAGGCCGAGGTGTTTCACACTTCGGGGTTGGGTATAACTAACTGACTACGTCTACTGAGTCAGAAATGACCATTCAAGTACCCGTGTCTTCGTCGGTAATGCTATTTTGCCTATATTACGTGCCGCTGTGCGAATACTGACGGGGCTCAGGAGAGAGGCAATAGAGCCGAGCGAGTTCGGTGACACGATAGGCGAATACCCCCCTACCATTGCATATACCCAATCACAACCGACAGGATGACAAACCGATAGCGTTGGACTTTTAATCAACAGTTCGCGTATGTGAGCCCTGGGCTTTGGTAAAACCTTGGGTTGGGTGTGAATGGGTGATGATGACAAAAAGGGCAGAAGCGACCATAAGCTGTGTTTCGTAAGCCCGAATGTTTTTATCGCCTTCTTTGAAAGTGAGTGACGTAATAATATATCTAGACATCGAATCTTCATTGGTGTTTGTAAATGATATGGTACCGGCGAAGACAGGGGAGGCCGGAACGGACATTTCTGGCTGATTAGCCCTCATCAGCCAGTCATACCTAATCGCAAGTGTGGATCCCTTGAGATTCAAATCCGGGATCTTTGGTCATGCTGTCTGACACTCTACCATTGAGCCACGGGCCCGCTGTCCTGTCGGTTGTGGTCGGGAATACCAATTAGGGCAGATGGACGTGCGTTTTCCGTTGTGCCTTGAGAATCATGCTAGAAACTTCACAGGCAGTCGCACAGCAACTAAAAGTAGTAGAAGTAAATGACATGACACCGACAAAGATACGGGGGACCAGAATGACTATTTCTGGCCTATCTGTCGTCATTAGTCAGTCATACCCAACAGGACAACGGACCTGTGGCTCAATGTTAAAATTTCCAACTCCGTGACTATAATCCCGGATTTGGATCTCAAGTGATCCACACTTGCGGTTGAGTATGACTGGATTGTGACCGCTAATAAGCCAGAAATGGCAGTTCCGGTCTCCATTTTCTTCGTCAGTACCATGTCATTTTTACTCCTAGTCGCTGTGCGACTGCCTGCGAGGGTTCTAGTATGAGTCCTAGGCACAAAGGAAGAAGCACGTTCCATAACCTAATCAGTTAGAGTCAATCTGTTATGATATATATTAGTGTATCAGAGGAGAGGGAAGACAAATAATACTCGTAGCTTGATATAGCACCGTTTTGAGCTTACTCTGACTTCATTCAGCCACTCATAACCCTGACGACCATTCAAGGCCAGAAAGACAAATTTTCATCACACATGGTGCGGATGGTCTGCAGATCTTTTCACTTCCACACATCGAAGGATTCGGCTCTTCTGTGAGTAAGTCAGTGTCCTCTATGCGGTTTCTAGTATAAAGGTTTCAAATAAATATGGAGCTAGTAATTTTGCCAATTATTGAGATGATGACTATTAATAGTATTACTTCTGCGTAGAACGGAAATTATGCGGCCATCTCCCACAGTTGAGTTTCCTCGACCTAAATGTTATTTCAAGTTTCTGGTCTAACTCCAAAGTGCCTCGATTAATAATTAACGAAAATATTGGACGTTTCACACAAATGTATATGCAATGTATGTGCTCTGTTATGAAATTTAAATCGAAATTGGGAAATTCGTTTTCGATTAGAAAGGATTATTTAAATAATGTCGTAAGGCTGACTGCCAGATGCCGGCCTTTGAGCAAGCTTGAGTCAGACCACTTGCAAAAAACGAACTCTGTACAAGCAGATTAATTAAGTAATATGACCTTTTTCCACCGATTTTCGGCGTCCTTACGCATTCGAATATATTCTATAGAAGTCGGGCAAAATATTTTTCATGTGTCCTGTTTACAGCAAATGAAATCTTCTAAAAATTTTAAGGATATTTCTCGATTTAAAAATTTCTAATTAAGAGATTTCTTAAGATCGTGAAATCTCTATCCGTAAAGTAACGTATCCATACTATTTTAATGAAATTTGCAAAGTAAAAAAACAACCCAAATCTACTAAAAAGCTTCCAGAAATCCGTGCGGTTTCTATCGAACAACGAACGGAAATATATGATTGCCCTTGTGTAGAAAATATGCAACTTGTAGTTCGAAAACACTGAATGAAATGCGACCAACGGCAGGCCGGGTTTAAATTATTCAAGATTTGAAAATATTTTTTTCAAAACTGAATTATGCTCTTCTATTAAGAATAAATTTAAAGGAGACGTAATTTGCTATTAAATGCGTGCAGAAAGAGATATTTTAGCGTTTACCGGATCTGGTGCAGTTGCGGACAAAGCAACTACGTCGGAAAAACTGGGAGATTATACCGTGCGCGAATTGCCGAGTACACAGTAGCAGTGATGCGAGATGTCACCTCTAGGTGGCGGCTCATTTGACGGGACCCGGCCATATTTTCAAGTGCCAGGAGGCCGAAATCCTCGCAAGGAGTGACAATTGTGTGATCCGCGAAGTGCTCGAGTCATGGTTCGCAGGCCCGCAATCCATCAACAAGAGCAATGACCGCATGCTCAGATTTTCCCTGGGCAGGGGAATCAGTCACGTGAGGAGGGCGCGGGCGAGCAATTATCCCAGTGACAGTGAGACAGTTTGCTGAGCAATCGTCACCCCAGCATCCAACGCAGATGACAAAATCGCGGCAATTAACTTCTCGGACGCGGACAGACAATCCCCCATCGCACAAATTACGACGAAAACGTCAGGCCAATAAATTTCTTGTTCCATTGATCACATCTTCGTCTTCTGAACTGCTACCTGGAACTCGCCTGTTCGCATCTGTCATCACTATTTTAGCAAATGTTTCCTAAAAAATATATTCAAATTCGTAAGGGCGGCAGAGATTTATAGGAAGAGCTCATGCTACTTAAGTAGTTACTGTCTACAGAGTGTGGTTTTTGCGGACGACCGAAAAGAAGATCATACAAAATCTGGCATTCTATATGACTAAAATACCTTGAAATTCTGCTGTTCGATCACTAATATTACAAACCGACTTAAAGAAGGAGACACGATCGCCGGGACAAGAGCTTTATTAGCCTGACGTTTCGGATTCCTGCTCGAATCCATCATCAGAGACAAAAGAGCAGAAACGGGTGGTTGTTGCACAAGGGGCTGCGGTATTTATAGGATGCAGCAGCCATGCTACCGCATGCCTATGAACGTTCACGGCTTCCCCCTTCATTCGGGATTGTCACACTTGGGGTGATCATTGCTTGATGGCCGACATTCGAGTCGATAATTGCCGCAATTTCATCACGTGCGTTGGATGTTGGCGTGATGATTGCTCGACCATCTGATGCGTTGACCCGGGTGTTGGGAGGAGTGTTCACCAGTGCGCTCCCCGCGTGGCCAATTACTCCGCCTAGACGAAGTCTCAGCACGCTGTATTGA